>VYZM01000838.1:189556-202277 GCA_013398915.1 Dromas ardeola | reverse complement strand
AAAACCACAACAAAAAAAAACCCACAAAAACCCCAAAGATCCCTCCCCCCAAAAAAAACAGAAAAAGACAAACAGAAATTAGACTCCAGACATTCTTTAGGGACACTTGCCCTTAGACTTAACTTCCCTAATTTGCTCATGTGAGTTGTGACTTGAAGAAACCACTCCTCAACTGTGCAGGGCAAATGACATAAGCCAGAAAGCTGGTCAGTACTTGACTGAGTTAATTAACTGTAGTTCGTTTAGTCTGTGAGAGTCAATGCTTTAAGAATACAGGGGAAAAAAGGATGGTACCCCAAAAGTGGTTTTGCCAGTTCTACATTTAATTACCAAAGGCAAACAAAACTTTTGCTATAAGTGGCTGTCTCCTGCTTGGAGCAATGGGGCTCCTCTGGGTATCCTGTCACTCTTTCAAGGCTCTTTGTTTTCAAAGCATCCCTCAAGGTGATAATATTCTGTGAAAGTTTTCACACCTCAAATAACCTTCCCACCAAGATTATTCTATCCAGGACCATTTCATTTGGTTTTTCCCCTCTCTGCTTTTGCTTCACATGGTAGCATTCTGCTGTAGGACAGAGCCAGGACTAAAACTCACAAGACATGAGTTTCAGCATCTTCAGAACCCCAGCGCCTACTAAGGTTACAAGAACCTCAGGCAATTACAGCTGTCATATTCTTGTTTCAGTTGTCTTGCGCGTAAAATGGCATAGTCTAATAAGTACTTGTTTACTTATTTTATTTATTGATAGGATTCATTTAATTATGTTTGCACAGCACTATAGAGTGTGCTATAACTATGAAATGCCGAGTGCCATTGTCAACATATACTAATGGGTATATCTACACATATAATATGTATGTATGTAATCAGGTACCTCATTAGCAACAGATATTGGGTAAGTATTTTAGTATGTTTAAATAATACATGATGGAAGTCGCCTTCCTATCAGTACATCTGCCTTAAGGAAAACTCATATTATAAGAAACAGCTTGATGTAGTTGTAGTCTGCAAATTTAAGTGACCATGGTGCATTTCTAACTAAACTGGATCAATACTGCTGACAGCAATTAGCACTGCTAACAACGGTCACTTTGCCTCATTCCTCATCTACAACTCAGCTCTCCTTTTAAGCATGTAACCAAACAGGTTGACTGCTATTGTCACACTGGAACCTGGTGTCACGTCAGGTCTAAAAACACTGAGATAAAAGCCATAAGATATAAAGTTTGCTATTTTTAAAATGGCATTAAGATGTAGCGTGCCCCAGCCAAAAATTACTGTAGTTGTATCTTAAGGATGGAGAGGGAGCAAGACATGGCTGCTCACTGACATTTCAGCAGAGCACTTCAGCATTATTTTTAAATCTATGTCCACGTAGCAAAGTGTGTAGGACATAAACATGTGTGCAACTGCTCAGCTAATGTAGCACCTAGAAGGAATGTCATGAACTCAAGCTCTAATGAAATAGTGCTATAAAAGCAGCTCAGACCAAAATTACTTGGTTCCTGACAAGAGCTACTCAAGAAAGCACAGAAAAGGTGAATTGCACTAATGCAAAGATGCTAGCCCTTACCAACACTTAAGGAAGATTCGTAGCGCTCTGTCTATTCAAAACTTTTTTCTTTATTCTCCAAGTCTGTTTAATGCCAGGCTGCCAAGCAATAGCCGATTGACAAAAAGTGCTTCAAAAAGTTTCTATTGTTAGACCACACTGAACAAGTCTTCCAGTTCCCACAGAAGCAGTCGAGTCCTGGAAAAAAGTATGTGTTCTATGGGAGAGAAGCTTATGGCTAACAATTAGAAACAAAACTGTGACATTAAAGTACGGGGCGGGGGGCACGCTGTTGCTTCTGTTTTGTTTTTTTTTTAACCTTGAGATAGTAGGATAGTAGGCTTAAGAAGAGAAGGGCAAGGAAGCTTTAAGAAAAACATTTTCAGTGAGGCCAAGGCAAAGAGAAATTTTGGGACACTGCTGTTTTCCTTATTTTTGTAAAGTTGCTTGACTCTGCTAAGAGAAAATCATGGATTTTAATCCCCACTATCACAAGACCAGGTCAGAGGCAAATTCTTCCACTATTTACACCAGCACGAACTGGAGAGAGATCCTCTCAGCTCCAGTATACAGCAGTACAATTGTCACTTCAGAACAGAGACTAACTGCTCTGAGTGGGTTCAAGAGCTCCATACTAGCTGGAAGAAAAAGGATGACCCAAATCTGCCTCGATGCTAGGAATAACAACGAGAAAGGAAAGAAAATAGCACCACCACCTCTTCCCCTTCCTCCCAGGACCTACCTCATTGACCTTTCAGGCAGCTGTGAAATAAGTCTTTTTACTGTTTGTTACTACCAATTAATAAATGACAGAAGTTTATTGGCGGCAGAAATTGTGGTCAATCCAGTGTGTGCTAATATGTTATCTTGCTTTTATTACATCAGTCAAGCAAGGCAAATGTAGGCTTTTAATTAATCACTCAGCATGTATCAGCCTTTAGAGCCTGGAATACTGGTTTCCCTACCAAGATACAACATATTTAACGTGAATAAAATATGTTCAGTTAGAAGGGAAAAAACAGGATTTTACAGAATGAAATTGAGTGTTTTAATCCCCATCAGAAGAAAGAGGAAAAAAATCTACTTGCTTTTCTGTCTTCTGGGTTTTATTCTGAGCTATATCTAAATTGTAGGAGAAATGGAATAGTTTTACAGTTAAGAGAAGTACATTTGCCTGTGAAGTTTTGGGGTTTAAATGCTAATGTAAAAATTAACAGATGGAAAGGCTGCGAAGACCAAACTTTAGATGATGTCCTGACCCACAACCGTCATTCCACCAATGTTAACAACTGCTTTTTCCAAACCTGCAAATGTGTTCCAGTTCTGAGTTTTGATACTTCTTCACCCAAATGCAGAATTGACAGTTCCACCCTACATTTAGTTCAGAGTAACTTCTAAATCACTAAATTCAGTTGAAACAGAGTTCTAACATTAATTGACACAGGGAAGCATAAGGTCCCTGTGGGACCGATGGGAATCCACCAGCCATGGTTATAGCTAATTCACCGTACCTTGGCTGCAACTAAAAGCCTTAATCTCGGTGTTGCACGGTAGCCAACAGTGTTCGCTCATAGGGCAGATTTCAGAATCACTCCTTTGTTTCACTTGTGTTTCATGGAGAATGAGTAGGCAGAAAGGAGGTTCCTCTGTCATTGGGGGAGGGGAGGTGATATCCCACCTCTTTTACTACCCATACAGATGAGGAGACTCATCTGTTTGGCTCTAGTTTGATATCCAACACCCGTCTAATAACAGTATCAGTTTCTCTACTTAATAGTAATAATAAAATATATATTTGTTGGGTTTCAGGTTTCCACAGTTTGGTTCTGTACTCTAGGAGAAAGCACCTCTGACATATTACCGTTCTACTCATCAGGTAAGCAAATAATCTAGTTCACTCATGATTATCTGGGACACACTTGCCGACTGGTTTGATGTAAACACTGAGGTCACTCTTTCCATTTGCTTTCTGTGGACAAAGAAGTTAAGAATGTAACATTTACACAGAAGTTTTGTTTGAGAAGGTAGGTAATACATGACAAAGAACATTACGGCCCAGTTCAGTACTTCAGTGAGTAAACTAGAGCTATCACTACCTAATTTATTTGTTTATAATCCCAGTGCATAAATGGTCAGACTGGGCCAGATCACAGATCACCTTTTTTAGGTCCAAGCTCCCGCTACTTGCTGAACACAACCAGCATTCAGCTGAGTTAGACTTTCAAGCTACTGTCATAAATCCATGACCAAATTGGATTTCATGCTGCCTGATAAACTGCGTGTGTTGGCCATGCGGAATTTCACACAACACACCACCAAATTCAGCTGTCTCTGGGAGAGCGCTCTCTGTCCCAAAGCACGGCCTGGGACTGCTGAGCTGAAATTAAATCTCCATTTCAGTAGTATAGGGTTAGCTTTTTCAGTGAACTTAGGAGAGTTAAATGTAGAGCTCGCCTTGATTTACAGCAAGAGCAATACACCAGACTGCTTCATGTTACTTAGAGAAATCCTGTCTTTGACAAATAGTCGAGCAGTTCGGCTTCCTCCCACCAGAGGCCAGTGATGGATGGAATCTCTGGGCTGCTCACTGCAATATTTATAGCCACCATGCAGCCAGCATCCTGTAGAGACCTGACCCATTTAATTATTTGAAAAAGTTGAAAGAAAAAGAAAAAAAGAACAGGGATTCTGACGACTAGGATAGCATTACAGGATGAAGGTAAATTTTAGATCCATTAACGACACCACTGAGTTTGTTACCACAGCTCGCACAGAAACTAGCCACCCAGGCTATGGACTGGAACTGCACAGAAGGGTTTTCCAGGTATAATTTTTTAATAAGAGCTGGCAGAATCTATCATTCATTTTAGCATTTTGGCTTGATTTCCAGCTCACAGAATCTTCCATGCACACGGACATTTCTCAGGACTTACTAATTGAAACTGTCTACCAAATAAATTCTACATATGTTTCAGCAACTACTTAGTAAGTGCTTTATTACAAGCATTTGAAATTTCAGTTGCATGGATTAATTTTAATTGGAATAATTCCATAGATGGATGAGGGAAAGGGTCACATACAAACCTCTACTTAGCTACACTGTAAAGTATTACCAGTACAACTATTCCAGGAAGTCTAATGCTTTTTTTTTTTTTTCCCCTTTTTGTTGCTGGTTTGGTTTTGTTTTGTTATTTTTATTTTTTTTTAAATCAGTGTGGTCTTACTGGTAAAACCTCTAGTTTAAAAGAAATTTCTGCTAATATTGTTCTGATGTGGAATGAGTTGAAGATGTTAGCACTCCTACACTGACAGTAACAGCACTGCAACTGGGTTTGTTTTCCCATTTTAACTACATCAGTACAGTTACAGTAAAAATTTTCTAAGGGTGGGCAGGTGTTACATCTTGTCACTGGTCATATTTTCTGAGAAGGACAGAAGGCTATCTTCCACCTTCACATAAAGGTTGGTTCTAAAAGATAACACATACACGCACCCCACAATGCACCTCAGTGCTCTTCTGAAGGAGCCAAGCATAGCAGCACAGTCAGCCTCTGGGACCATTTGCCTGCTAATAAACAAATGCCAAGGATGCCACAGGTTCTCAAGTGGAAGAACTTCGAGCTGGGAGTGAATTGACAATATATTTTGGTCTAGAGTTTTAATCTGGATTTGAATTCCCAAGCTAGAAACAAAACGCTCTACCTCATTCGCAGTAACCTAAACCATCCGGGTCTGGATGGAATAGGATCTGCAATAGGATCTGCCCATCTGGCTTGATGCCAAAACCCAAGTCTTCAAGACAGGGTACTCTTACAAAAAACAGTTATCCTTTTGCTGCACAGCTCTGCAACTGCAGGTCTTGGGACAAACTCAACTTCGGTGTAGGTAATAGCAACAGATAACCATATTGGCTCTTAGAAGTAGCTCTCAGACTGCTCTCAACACATGGAAAACTGACACAGAGGAATAAGAGCCTCAAGTAGGGCCCCAGACAGAGCCACAGCATATGGGATCCCAGAGTTCAAATACATACAGGCAACGAATATATCCGTATGTTGCAGAGTCCAGAAATAGCCTGAAAGTCATCTGCAAGAAAGCTATTGGGGCAGAAGAAAGAAGATCCCAGGCTGAGCGCAGGACAGTGACACCATATAATGACCTTTGTTTATCTAGTGCTGATATTAAAATGACACCTTTGACTCTAAGTTCCACAGCACAGGGCCAAAATAGCTTAGGAACTGGTGGACTTGAAGGAAACAAAGCAAGAGACCTGTTTCCCCTATAATAATCCTGTCTCTCTCAGTGCAAATCCTGAACCTTTTTTGTGCAGCACAGAAATCTCCACACGCCATCATGATTCTTTTATATGGAGGTGTACAAAGGAGAGAAATAACCTGGGGAGCTGAAGTCACTCCATGCAATACTTTGAAAGGATTTCACAAAAGTAGGAAAAGGGGCATCACCTGGGTTAGAAGATACAGTATAGGGCAACAAGCTGTTTCCTGACACAAAATGTCAACACAGAACGTGTGGCTGCTCCACCAATGATTCCCCCATCTCACAAGCACTGTCCAGAGCAGGGGCTCTAGAAGACAAGTCAGGGGGCCACTGGCAGCATCTGGCTTCCAGGGTGCCACACCGTCCTGAAACCCCTGGCCTGGGAGGCTGCTCTGGTCTGGTGGTGTGCAGGCAGCCTCTGGCAGAGAGGAACCTGGGTGAGCTGTTCCTGCCCCACCAGCTTTGACAAGGTGCAAAAGGAGCAGGCAGCAGCCCCCAGCATTCACACTTTGAACACTGATGTTCCTCCGCTACTTAAGTCCCTCAGACCTGGAGCTACCTCTTGGAGTGGAAAGCTGTCCCTGATGCCTTCACACCACACCGCAACAAGCTTTCATCAGGCAGGAGCTTGGGACTAGACTGCAGGAGATGCACACCACGTTCAGTTCTGGTGTGCTGGGATCACAGCTTTCTGGAAATGCTGTTCACTTCTTTGTATGTTTTTTCTTTCTGTTTTTCTCTCCTTGACACTGGCAAAACTAAATGTAATTTAAATGAAAACAAATAACTGCACATCCCCAGTTGGGCTGCAGCATCAAAAAAACAAGTGAAAAAAGAATTATGCACAGCTCATTTCCTAGGTCTCTACCACATGTTCAATTTCACCAATGAGTTCAAGCAATATGGTATAAACAAAATTATAAATACCCAGAATTTGGTATCCTTGTGTTTACTGAGCTGTAGCTCAGCAAACAAAACAAAACTTATCTGTAAAGGTAATGTTTAATGTGTGTGTTTTGCCAAGAAACAGAACTACACCATGTATTCAAAACAGTAATAGAGCGATTACAGCAGGGATCTATAGTAGAGGAGTCTGACCTTCTTGTTTTACACTCTAATAATAAATGCTACGAAAATATGACAAGGTAATTATTTTCATACCTCAAACAGAACACTCACCGTCAACAAGCAGTCGGTTTGAGTCTCTGATAGAGAAGGAGCTCTATAGAAACTGGGTTAGGGATGTACTTGAGCCTGTGGTTTACATTCTTCTTCTTGTTGATAGATTACAGCTTTCACATGCATAAGCGAGTACATTTAAGAAACGGGGGATTTTTTTTTTTTGTTCTGAGTTAGCCAGTTACAGTGATTGCTCCTGGGGCTGTTTCTGCATCGAAGGCAGAATGCAAAATTAAAAAAAAAACCTCCATGCCAAAAAAGCATCATTTTGAAAGAAATACAGTATTTCCACATATGAGGCAAACTCTCTCCTAGCACAGCAAATCTCTTAATTCCACTAACATCTCCCTCGAGTGCAAATAGGAGCAAATGGGACTTCCTAGTCTGTGCCCAGCCATACGCCTGGACTCCACCTGCGAGGAGCTGACAAGGATCCCTCCAAACACAGATGGCTGCTCTGCCTCCCCAGTTACTTTCTTCCAGGGCTTTTCTGGAAAAGAGAGCTCTCCATCTTCACCCAGCAGCATGCCTTCCCATAGCAGGATCAAACTTTTCCTGCTAGTTAATTGCTTCTTCCCCCTAATTTAAACATATCAGCTCAGACTATCTCTTGGAAACATAAGCATTTGCTGTTATGGTGAGATGACCTATTGAAATCTCAGTAGTTACACAATTAGCATTTGGATGGAATTTATTTTTTCTTATCTTAGTAATCTAGGAAATTAAAGCTCTTGGTTTCCTCAAAAGATTTACATTGTACTGTCCATTCCTAAGAGATTTCCATAAGAATTACTTCTGCAAACAAACATCCTTTTCTCTAGGCCAGCATAAAACACAAAGCTAATTAATTATTAAACATGTATTAGTGCATGGAAACACTGCAGACACAGGCCTGAACTCAAGTCCACGGACTCCAGCGGGCCCAATGCAAGGAGACACAAGCTCTCTGCCTCCCTTTTGCATGGGATGCTCCACTGCTTCAGCATCTCTTTCCACACTGGAGCACGTCTGCACCCTCCACTCTGCCTTCAACTAGCCAAAACTTGGGTTAGCAGCACATGTGAAGGCAACACAGGCATGTTTACCTCTAAAGGATGGACCACCATATATGTGCACAATTGGCTGGTTAATATATGTATGCACAGGGTCAGCCATGAGCCTGGCTAAGAAGTCACCCTTCTTTGCTCCATGCATAGGTATTTGGGGAAAAGGAACAAGAAACACACGTATGTATATAAACATGCATATCTATAAACACAGGCCACATCTGCAACCAGCATTTTTCATGTGCACAGAGTCCCATCTGTCCATCACGGTGCATTCTGGGCATACAGAAGCATATCCTGGCACCCTAAATATTAAGCCAGGCAAACACCTCTTCTCCAGATTGAGGGGGTGATCTACACAGGAAGAGATTTTCAGGGCTTTAGTGTTTGGATCCCAAGATGAAATTTTCAGGATCCCTGAAGGAGATCCTGGCAAAGAGCCCCCAAAGCTGCAAACCCGTTATTCTGCCTTTGGGTCTGCCTTCCTTCCACACCACATGAACTCCCAGGCTCCCAGCCTAGGTGCAGAAGTGGGCTGCTGCAGCAAAAAAATCTGGCTTCTTTATCTGTTAAGTTTTGCTTTCAATAGGTCCATATTTATGCAATGTAAAAAAAAAAACCCAAGCTCCCAACATTTCATCCAGACATTCCTGGCCAACTCCAGAAAGCTTGGTCCTCAACCAGCAGCCTCCTAAGCAAAAATGGGAAGCAGAAAAGTCACAGCTGTGAGAGCTACCTTGGGTTTTGCAAAGCTTAGAGGGAGAGGTGATCGGGTGACACATCAAAGTTAAAAAAGACCAGCTTTGGGGAACACAAAATTCTCCATGTTTTGAAATCTGTATTTGCTTCTTATTTTAAAATTTGAGGCCACTGAATGCTAATTGTTTAAAACCCTTCACCTCAATGCTAATAGAAGTGGAATACTTAGTTATGGTGGCATTTTGTAATTGTCTTGTTCTCACTGTTACTGATGAAATGGAAAGAGATGTCTAAACTCTGATCTCCAAATTAGGAGACCTTTCCAAATACTTCTTCCAACTCCCCTTGTTAGAAATGAATTAAGAATTGCAAGGCAAGGTCAGAAAGCAGGTTTTTTCATCCTGCATTGAGAAACGTATTCTGGTGGCAACCATACCAGGAGGCAAATAAAATGAAGGGGAAAAAAAAAAAAGTTGTTCCCTTTGCAGTTGTCACAATTTAACATTTAGCTATTAGGGGACATCCTCATGACTCCTGAATGCTCGAGGATGATAAGGCTAACCATTTTCAGAAAAAAAATAATGCTTTATCACAGTATTTGTTTCACCAGGAATATATAGGATGAAATTTGGCAAGTACAAATGGATTGAAAAATTGCAAATGCTAAAAAAAATAAATAATCAAAGAAAACAATCAGAGTAACAAAGAGATTTGTTTTCAGGATTAATTCAGGAAAGGTTAAATAAAAATTAACCGGTGTTTTTGAGACTCTCTCTGACGTTAGGATCCTAGATCTAAACATAGGCACCTGTTTATGTAAGTACCGAGCCCTTCTTAATCAATTCATCAAGCACTGAATTTGAAGTACACATTTTAGCCCACCTGAAATCTTGTAGTGGTTTCAGAACGATGGTAGGAAGCACGGCCAAAGAAACAATTAGAAAGCGCATCACACAGTTCATAACATTAATTTTCAAGGCAATGCTTCCTCTTGTATTTCTGCAGAAATCTGCTGTTAAGTAAATATAGTATACACTTGCTCAGAGATTGTTTGTTATTAGGAAAAAAACATGTGTGCTAAAAATATGTAATTTAAAAATCAGCTCCCATAAAGTCATGTTAAAAGAGGCCTATGATACATAGCATGCATAAAAGAAATCCCTCTCATATACATCTTAAATCCCCACACAGAAGAAAGCTTAATCTGCCCTTGTGCTCGTACTGGGAAAGTCCCTGCACTGAAATAAACGTGATCATTTTCAGACAATGGCTCTTCTCCAATATGGGTAAAGGTAACTGCATTTGGTTTAAGTAAATAGCTCATTATATTATCCAAACAGTACGTGTTGTTGAAGTATGCAAAGATTACTACTTCTTGATATAATTTGGGGTTTTTTCTGGTATTTTTTGAATATTTCATTAGACAGCATATCTACACGTGGTACTTTCCCCTGAGAGTTTACCACTAACAGCTCTGTTTCCATATGCACACATGGACATGTTCAACTTTCTGCACTGTTGTTATCACCATGAAAGCTGAGTCTGCAGACTGTAAGCAGAGACACTAGACAAGCCTGATGATAGCAAAACAGATTAGGAGACTCTTCGGTTCAGCAATACTGAAGAAACACTGGAGTAGATGGCACAAGCTTTTACTAACAGCTGACTATCGCCACCCAAGCCCCGTTACAGATTTCCCCTGCTGCAGAATGGAGATTGCTATCAGCCTCTCACGGATTATCCTCCAACACAGACAGCTAAATGCCAAACCCTATGAACTTTTCCTATTCCTTAAAATTACTGCCTAAAATTAGCAGGGTGCTATTTCCTCTCACGTTTGTGGAGGAGGGGTGGGAGGCTTTCTAGCTTTTCAGGGACTGGGATGATGTAACCTAGAAACCTCTTGGGACAGCATGTGCTCGGTACAGGAGCCACCACCACCATCTGCCCCCCCCATCCCGCGAGCACACGCACATCACGCCACAACTCTGCAAGGCTTCGTTCCTAGAGACACCCGCATCCACGGGAAACAGCCCCCCCCGCGGCACATACTGGAAAGCAGGTACTCTCCTCTTGCACACCCAAGGGACTTCCCTCCAGCTCTCTGCCAAAATGAGCTACAAGATTGATTTCCATGAAGAACCCGTACATCTCCTAATGTGCCTGAGGCAGCCTGGGGAGAGGCATGGTGGAGGGGAGAGGACAGTAACAGCCCAGAAGCTGCATTTCTTCATCCTACAAAATCCCCTCTCTCCCTGTCTCTTCCCCATGTGGGTCACAGGATCATCTGAAAGCATCTAGCAAAAGTAGTAAGAAATTCAGCTCTACACAAAGATGCCCTTCCCTCCCCCTAAGGCCTTATCAGTCAGATATCCCCAGGATAGGTGGGAGGGAGTGCAAACAGGGGGGGAGTATGAAGTAATGATTGACCAAAGAATCATATCTAAGAAGTTTCACGTAACAAGACCTAATCCCCACAAGAGATCCTTTCCCAAGGGCATCAGCAGCCCAGTTCCGTCACTATCAGAACAAGGCAGTGAGCCCAAAACAAAAGCATCTTATCAGCAGCAGGAGTTAGCTGTGGTCAAAGCAACAATGATTTTGTCCTCATTTCTCTAATGAGCCCCCACTGGAGTTGAGACAAGGCAGCCCGAGGGAGGGAGTCTCACTTCATATGCTTTTTTATTATTTTTTTTAAATCAAGGTCTTAATCCATTTCACTCATCCAAGTTCGGGTACCATTCTCATTTATTTCCTTAGAACTAGGATCCGGCTCTCATTGCATAACTACCAGGGAAAGAAAAAAACCCAAACAAGCAGCAGCAGTGATGCTCACAGCTCACTTTCCCTCCATGTCCGAGCTGAGTGCTGCCTGGGCATTAAATCTGCCAGGAATTGTATTAACCAGGGCACTCTATTAGCCTCTCCCTGTCTTCACCCCAGATCTGACGGTACCCTAAAATACTTAGAGGTCTAATTATTATTTGAATGGGGGAGACTTCAACTGGAGCTGGGCTCCCCAGGACCCGGGAAGAGACTCCCTGCCACTGAGGCTCCCTCGGATTTCCTGGGACCTCAGGAGAGAAAGCAACCTCCAATGGCACTTTAAGTTTCACAACTTACATTTATTAGATATAAGCACTGATTGCTTATCATGCTTAATATTAAGCAGCTTGTTAAGCATAGGGGCATCCTGTTTCTCTGTGAGGTTAATATTAAGAAGTCACCAGCCTCACAAACTTGAGCGTAAAACCCTCTATGAAATCTCCCATTTAAATTGTGTGCGAGCTCCTCCATGGAGATGCGGCTTTAGTTATTTTTTAAGTGTTCCGAGCAGTTTGGAGCACAGCCGTGCACAGGAAGTCCCGGGCGGCCCCGGCCGCTCCCGCGCCCAGCCCCGGCTCCTGACCCCGCAGGATGGGCGCTCAATTGGAGGATGTTTACATAGTAAGTCAAAAGGCACCGAGCTACCATGTGGGAAACTCCTCTGCTTTCCAGTCCAAGAAAATCACCCTTCTGGGCCGCTGCTGAGGAGCACTTGCAATGGCTCTTGGCACCGCTACACCTAAAATCCCTTCGGGAAGGGGGGGATTAAGGTGGGGACAGGCGGGACGCGCCCCTGCTCCATCCCCTCTCCCCAGGTAAGTCGCGGGCAGGATGCTCACGGGAGGACGCCGTGAAGGGCACGGCACGGCACCGCCTCCCCGCACCTCCCCAGCGCCCCGAGCCTGCGCGGGGGCTTACCTTCCGCACCCCGCCGAAGCCGTGCTCCGCCGCCACCCGCTCGGCCTCCGCCTGGCCCCCACCGTGCAGCTCCACCAAGAAATGGTTGGTGTAGACGGCTCCCCGGGCCGGGGCGCCGAGGAAGAGCAAGAAGAAGAGGAGGAAGAGGAGGAGGAAGGGGCCCCGCAGCAGCGGCGGCCCCGCCGGCATGGCCCCGCGCTGCGCGCCCGCGGAGGCAGCCCG
>VYZM01000838.1:158706-189184 GCA_013398915.1 Dromas ardeola | reverse complement strand
CCCTACACCCCGCACACCCCCGTCTACATACCCCACCCACGCCTCGCACTCACTAACACACCTCACACACCCGACACAGTCCCCCCTACAGAGGCCCCCAGGTACCCCGAATTACACCCGTACAGCCCCTGCTCAGCACCCCCCATACCAGCCCTGCCCCAATCCCTCCAGCTCGTCTTCCCGTGGATCTGGGGGGTGCCCGAGCGGAGCCAGATGCCCCAGAGCAGGAGCCGATAGGCAGGTGGCCGTAGGGTCAGGAGGGCTAAACACCTTGGCAAAACCCACGCGGCCAGGGCCAGCAGCCGGCTTCTCTTTTGAGCCCAGCGACCACAAAGTGTCTGGGAGTGTCCCCTGCACTGTCCCCTCCAGCTTGCACCCCACACCAGCCCCTCACGGGGCAATCGGCAACATGTCACCATCCTCTTTTTGCAGAAGGGAGGGGGTCAGACGGTTCTAGGACAAAGCTGGGGAAAGCCCCAGGACCCCCGCCCTGCTCTGACCACTAGCCCGCACTGCCAAGCGGCTCAGCTCCGCAGGGACACGCATCCATGCTGCCCCAGTAATCCCCAAACATGAGTTTGCAGGGAAATCACTGGCAGGAAAGCACCTGGGCATTCCCTGTGATGAGACAGCCAAGGATGGGGAGCGGGTGGGATTTTGGAGAGGTGGCAGCACCCAAGGGGATGGGAACTCAGCTCTGTAAAAAATAATCTGCCATCTGCAAAACTCCAAGTGGAAACAAGCAGTACGGAATATGCAAGCTTACGGCAAGGTATAGTTTGTTAATTTGTCATGCCAAAGGTTAATCCTTTGATGGATCCCTGAATGGTCCCCTGGGCACAGGACTCGGTGCACAGAAAACATGGAAAGTTAGTACTGCCTTTAAAACAAACAGAATGATAGATTTACTGTAATCCATTCTATAAATGGTCAAATGGAGTACAGAATTTAAATCAATATGGGAAAACAAAGGAAAACAGCAAAGATCACAAGTGAAACTCTTCTTCCATTATCCTAAAATGCTTTAGAAAATGACAGAAGAGCTCACTGCGTGATTGTGAATCCAAATGAGCATTGGTTTGTCATGACAAATTATTGATTTCCTTCTTCTGGATAAAAGAAAATCCCCATTCAAACAGAAGGGAAATGGTAACTTGGAGCCTAATCCAAAGCCCATTTAAATCAACAGAAGTGCTATAAATGAATGACTGATGTTGAAAAAAAATCAAACACGAGGGAAAGGTAAAACATTAGAAATGACACAGTAGAAAAGGAAAACATCTTTTCAGCCTCATTAAGAGACTATGTCAATAGAATTCAGCTTTTAGATGCCTATTCTAAGCATAGACAGTTATTATAAACAGCTTTAGATGTTATTTCTTTAAGCCAAGTTCTTTGTTTTCATCAATATTCAGCAACACCTCTCCTTAGAACATCTTTCCCAGTATTAAAGCAGATCCTGTTGCATGATGTGTTTCCAGGTGACTTGGGGCCCATGATACTCTCGGGTCAGTAATACCTGCTGGTGACTGCCTGACAGTCGATGGAGACCCTACTGGTTTCCATCCATAGCTGTTCCTCGGGATCAGAAACTAAAGGAAAATAAAAAAGAAGCAGGGGAAAAGGGATTTTCTCTACTTTAAATTCCTGTCTGTGAAAATATGTGTGTGTGTATATATATATATATAAAATATATAAGCCTTTCTTTCCCTAGAGGTTTTCCCTTGGTTGACATGCCTCTTTCCATTTTGTTGCCAGTCTGTAGAAAGAGGAACATCAATACCAAAGGCAATAGAGCAACCCTCCTGGCTCCCTCAAAGCAGCAAGACAAGAATCTGCACACATTCAGAAACGAGGACCATATCGCAGGTCTGGGTGAGGAGCATGACTAAATCATTCACTGCATATCTTCTGCCATCCCCACCTGCACCTGACGGTACCGCTCTCCAAGTTGGTGCCACTGAAGAACTATATGGCAGGGACATTGCAATGCTGAGGAGATAGCACCAACTAGGCTCTAGCTTATAAACCTCACGATATAGAGCTTTTGTCTATGTGATGATGTTTAAAAAAAAATATTTAAAAAGAGAGATTAGGTTAGGAAAGACTGGGTTAAAAAGTCAAATCTGAATAACACCAAGAACAAAAAATTCAGTTCAAAGAAGCCATTTAAAGAAAAATGGTCATTAGGAGTTGATGACTATAGAAGTTTAAGACCAGACTGGACAACTCAGATTTCTAACCTAGTGCTTTATGTAAGCTGTAGGCTTATCTGTATTAATTCTTGCTTCTGGTCCGTAGCATTTCTTTCTCTTTAATGTACCAATCTTGAGTAAAACAATCAAGGCTGATCTATTACAGCTATTGTGGAATGTTCCAGTGAGTGCTTACAGCCATTTGTAAAAAGTTGTAACTCTGCCTATCTTTAAAATACTGATTCATCCTGCATTGACTTCTAGATGTTGTTTTTATTATGAATTTGTCCATGGAACTACTGGACTTTTATTGAACTTTTCCTCCTCAGGTAGTAGCTTTAAGGTTGTGATGATAAAGATATCTAGATAAGCACTCCCTGAGTCTCTTCATGTAAGGCATATTTTCCATCTCTTCAACCATTCCCATTAGATCTTCTTACTCCTTGAATTGCGAGCCATAGCTGCATCAGATACTTTTTCAGCAGAGGTCGGGCCAGTGCTAAATGGACGTTACATCACATTTCTATTCTTACTGGGTACCCAGTGTTTCACCATCCAAGGATTTCATTCAGTCTCCTTACCACCGAGTCTCCCTGATGTGCAGCAGAGCACCCACGCTGACTCCTACACCCCTCATCTCCTTCAAGCCCTCTTCAGGACTGCCGCTCTCTAGGACAGGTTATTATATCCAGCATGGCCAATGATCTTTGTCCCTAGATATATATTACCCTACTTTATTGAAATACATTTCCTTTACTTGCACGCAGCTTTCCAAACAGTCCACATAGCTCAGCACTCCTCTCTGTTATAGTTTAGAACTTCCTTTTTTAACCTACTAACTTTATCAGTAATGATTTTACATTGATGTACTGGATTTAGCAAGATCTTACAGAGATCATTTCTTGGCCCCAGTCCTCTGGAACCTCTCTAGAAACAAATCAACTTCAGCAATGATTCCCACTTCATAATCATACTTAAGAACCTAGCGTTTAATCAGTTTTTAGTCTATTTCATAAAGGCCATTTTCATTTTTTTATCCAATTTATTCACTGACATGTCATGTGATAGCAAGGGTCTCTCAGACACAATGCCATAGACATGATGGATCAAAAAAACCTGCTTTTTTTTTCCCCCCCAACTTCATCAGTTGGTCCAGTAAAAGAGACTAAGGTTCCCCATAAATTTTGGCTCATCTAAGAGAAGATGAATAAACAACACTACTAGTTTTACCAGTCAAGACTACAACAGCGTTTAAAAAATTATATAAAATTAGTTTAACAATTCCAGTTCCCAAATGGATTGCTGACTACATCTTTAAACAACCATTAAATTACTATGATTATTTTACAGCAAGTAGTTGGCATTCTGTATGAGGTCAAATGAGGTCTGTATGAGGTCAAACAAAGTACCAACATTTCCAGGAGGTGTTTCTTTCCCTAGGGACCACACAGGATGGTACCGTGCCCAAAGAGACCAGTATGTCTGAGGAAGCTGTAAGAACTCATTTCCTCGCTGTCAAAGTCAACCGAGTCCTAAGTACAAGATTTACATTGCTTTCATCTTTAATCATTCATCCTAGCAGATGCACGAGCAGTAGCATTCTGAAGAGCTGGAAACAGAATATTGCAATAATCAAATTTCATGTGTTATGAGAGAGTGAAACAGATGACGATCCTTTTGCACAACTCTGAGTCTCCCTAAACCTATCTTTCTGAAGCCGTTTAGTTAGCATACAACCGTGCTTTAAGTGGAGTCTGGAGCAGGCTCAAAGATAATACCTGCATTTGGAGCAACAGAAATGGGACTAAAAAGGCATGAGACTTCAAAAGGAAAGAATTAGATGCACAGTTAAAAAGACCACAGTTGAAAGAAAGTGAAACAGTACTGTTTGACAATCTTGCTTAGAAGTTACTTGGACAGGGAATGAACAGACCAGTTTGAAGAAAAGCAAAAACTAGAGCCTTATATTCTCTGCATATCAGGAACACCAGAGAACTGTGTAATTGAATGTACAGTATGAAATGAAAAGTGCTATCAGGAACTGCCACGGCAGTTGAGTGGACCAACTCACTGCAATGCGTTGCCCCACTTCAGCTACAGGATAAAAGTCACTTCAGAAAGATTCCAGAATGAGCACTCTAAAGGTACGTCTATGTATCAGCTGTGCTGTGGATCATCTTATGACAGCACATAAGAGCAAGCTTTAAATTGGTTTGTTTTGATACTGCGCAGCACAGGTATGAGGAAAGCAAAGCAAAAAGCACAGTAAATGAGTTCAGAGAGAGCACAGCTACTATTGCTCCACTTTGGGCTAATTGCCAAATCAGCCATGACTGTCTCAAGGAGGGTTTTCGTAAAACACATCTGGGCCATTTGAGCACAATGATGAAAAGACGGATGTATGAGTTATCGCAGCAAACTGATGAAGCCAAACAAAACCAGTGTTTCTGCACAGAGGTTCTAGATTAAAGAGATTGGGATACAGTTATCTTCGATAATTTCAAGATCATTTGCCCTATTTAAAAATATGCACCTGAGCATTTTCATTGCTTTATACTATTGGAATATTTTATTACTGTTACAAGTGTATTAACCATGGCAGCGTTACTTACAGGCACATGGCTCCCGATCTGCTGTATATTATGTTAAATGCTGTTAGTGAAGAGAGAGCGCTACAGCAGGCACACTTTGTATCTAAGATGTGAACGCAGGAAGGCTGGCAGTTACCAGGCACAGGAATTAAGAACTAAGATGAAATATTTCATGCTGTCACTGTGTGGGGCTGCACGGACCTTTCGAGCTTAAAGGACACTTGAAGACTGGAAACGTAATCCACAGTTTCTAGTTACTTAGACTTTAAGTTGCAGGCAGAATCCTCTCAACGCACATTTGTAAGTGTTATACTGCCAAGTGTCAGAGTAAACAAGAACTGTATGTACTAATTTAGCAAGATGATAATGCAAATAGTAAATAGGAAGAGTACAAGAATTGGTTTTCAGCATCCATTGACTGCAAGCCAGTGGGCCAAGCAAAGAGGATGGGAAAAGGAAAGGTGTAATTTCTTCCTCGATCTCCCATGCTTACTTTATGAGTTTACAATCCAACGTGGACAGAGAGAAATAGCTTACATGTAAAATACATGTTCACAGACCAGAAAAGTAAAGTCCTTGAAAGAGGAGTGTTTAACTGAGCTTAGTATGCTTAAGTTTAGGTCTCTGCTGAAAGCCCCATGGATTTCACTAGGACTACAACATGTACATGTCTGTTTGCTAAATGGGAATATGATTATCCATGTACTGGAGTCGTTTCCTGAATCTGACTCTTAGCCACTGCTTAACATCCACGTAGACAAACGTTCAGCTTAGGCAGCCATGGCAGAGAGGTACTAGAAATAATGAAAATATGTGGTTCATTTATATTAAAAGGATATGCTTGTCGCATTTACCAGGCTTGTTTGGGTTTTATGCTACTGAGTTCTTTGCTGAAGACCGAGTCTGTCTGGAAAAGAGGTCTGTGCAAATGGTATTAGAGAACTAGAATTGCTCACCAGAGTCAGTTTGGAGCAGATGGTCTCAGTGACATTTTAGAAGGTAACAATGGATGAAAGAAAGCTCCTAAGTGAGACCGGGAAATACTAGTGTAAAAAAACCCAAACCCAACACACACAACAAAAACCAACACCAAAAAACCAAACCCAAAATACAGAACAAAACCAAACCCCATCAACAGCAGCAGACAGGCAGAAGAAAGTCAAGGTAAAAAGATATCTGTGAACCATGGGAATGACTAGGCCAAAGGAAAATGGCTGGGTAGGTGGAGTTAGGGACAGAGATCATGCATCAGAAGAAAGACTGAAAATGGAACTCCAATAAAATGGCCTCCAAGAAGTCCACCCACATGGGTGATAAAACTTTCATGAATTACTAACAAATATAACTGCTTTGGGAAGCTCCTGTGTCCCAAATGAATTAAAGAAAGGCTCAGGGAAGGTGGGGAAGAAAGATCAGTAATTGTTCAACTTTCTGAGCCCTTGTAATTGCTCATCTCTTTGATAAAGAGAAATGGGTGACAACATACAGGTGTAGCACAACTTATAACGAGCTCTTCAGTTGTGGTGGAGCACCAATTGGGAATGTTTGGCTGAAACATGGGACAAAACAGCTGTCCACCAAAAATGCAGTTTATTGCAATCAAAACCCATATGCAGTGTTGGCGGTTTCCATGACAATTTTGTTGGATAAAACCCAAAAGTTTTATTCGTAATTAAACAGTGTTGAAAAATTTTGCATTTACTATTGTCCATTTCATTTTGGATTTTGTTCATTCAAAGACATTATGCTCCCCATGGCATGTTTAATAATTTTTATCTTAGTAGTTACCAATCATCAATATGAAACAAAGTTATGTTTCCAGAATATTTTTTTTAATTTCCATGTATTAAAACTTCAGGTTTTGTTTCCAATCAAGAAAAAAGCTAATTAGAAAAACCCATGTTGTGGTGTTTGGTTTTCTTTTTTTTTTTTTTTTAAACTCAAGCACTAAAAAAAAGGTATGATCACAGAAAAAAAAATTTATAAAGGCAAAACTGAAAATAAAACAAGATGCTGCTCCTATCTGAGCTGAAAGGTCTCCATGGGCAGACTTAAATTTGCTTCCATAAATTAGAGATATGGCACCATATATTCAGATAAATGTAGGTTTCTATCAAGTTTATCTTTGAGATTCCAAGTTTCTAAAAGGCAAATTAAACTCTTCCACTACAAACTTTGTTCTCCTTGTTGACAGGAAAATAAACTTATCAAGACTCCATTGTATAAAAATCCTTTTGATGAAACTTGTTTACAAAATTTCTGTATTTTCTGTTTCAAATTAAAGCCTTGCAGCCTATTGAAAAGTAGAGGCAAAGATAGGAAAAAATATCTCCGCCATCTCTGCTGGGCTGCTTCGATGACTTTTCTCATAATTCAGCGGCCAAGTACTGCCAGAGTTAAGTAGCTTGGTACATGACTGAGGTGAATTTGTCTGTGCCCTTTCTTGTACCAATTTCACAGGCCTGCAGTTCACCCCCCATCCCTGGAAAAGGCTGCAGACTGGTGTTTTTTTCTTCATGTCATCATTAATTAAAAAAAAGTCTTAATCATCACTATAAAAAAAAATAGAAAAGAAAACCCCCAAAATAGCTTAAAGCATCATGCCAGAATACCAGTTTTAAATTAATAGCTATTTACCCCTGTTAAGGTTCATTTCCTTCAGGATCTCTGCATAGCTTTAGATTTTGTCATATTCAGCTGTCTCATTCCCAGGCCCTGCCTAAAAACCTTTCCCCTTGCAACCAGTGACCTTCTCACATGCCTGGTATGGAGGCGCTGGAGCTGGGATGCTGGCACAGGGCAAGAACTGGGACACAAAGCTCAGAGGATACTGCAGTCTTCTGCAGATACTGGCTTGGGCATCGGGAGGGTCAGAATGTGAGACATCCCGACATGGTGGCACTGAGTACAGCTGCCACCACCCACTGGCCCAGTTGTGCCACAGAGAGCTGTCTGCTAGAGGCTACAGCTGGCACAGAGGAGACAGGTTAGCAATGGGAAAGGCATAAGGAGAAATAAAACCTTGAATTTTTCCCTCCATCTCACATGTACCTCGTATAATGATTACTAAGACTGTTCACACAATGAAACCTCATTCCAGTCTGAGGTTCAGAAGTGCTGCGCTGTAGACAACAACAACAAACAGCCTTTTGTAAAGAAAAATGAAGGATTTTCTAAAAGGCAGGCTATACAAAGCCTACTGAAATTCAGTGGGAGATGGATGACAAAGCCTATCTGTTCTTTGAAATTCTCCCCTGGCAGAAATAATTTTGTCTGGATTTTTGGCATGAAAACAAACCCATCTATTCCCACACCTTCTTTTCTGTAGTGCTGTCCCTTTCCAAGTCATTACGAAGTGCATACGCACATATTGTCACACTAAGCAGTATCATGGCTTCCTAAGGAATTCACCAAAAAGCTACTGTACATTCATAATTGAAAAAGAAGTCAATTTTGACAGCTTAAGAAAAAAAGGAAAAATACGAACAAATAAATCATTAGGAAAAACACATCGCTTGTCCCCTAAACTGCTCTCATATCATCATTCTGTTCATAAAGAAATGCATTTCCTGTTACTACTTCTGCTGTGTGATAACTATAATGAACATCACAAAAACGTGAGCAGGCTCTGCTCAAGAGCTCACTTCTAAACCACTGCAAAAACCTGATGTTTGGCTATATCTTAATTTTACTTGTAGAAAATAAAGAAACCATGAGGAGCAGGTGAGATTTCAAGTCTTCAATAAACATCTTGTTAAGGCAAAATTGAAGTTTAGTTTATTTTGTGTTTTGTTTTGGGTCTGATTTTCGTTTCGTTTTACTTTGCTAGACAATCAGATTTTAAGCAGTAAGAACCTGTTTTCCATCAGAGCTACCATGCTGGCTTCAAGGGTGGAAGTGGCCCTTCAAGAAACTTTGCAGTAATTTGTTATCTCTTTTCAACCCTTACCTCTCAATGGAAACAGAGCTGCATCAGCATCCAAAGGGAGGACTTGGGATTCAGCAAATTTTCCATTTGAATTTCATTTCAGAGAAGAGAGTACAACACCACCACAGAAAGAGGAGAGACTGACACTTCATTTGAAATCAACAGTTTCAAATTAGATGTAGATGGAAAAAGAAACAAAAGGTCTGGTCTTTACCACAGGTTTGCCTTTGTACACATATCTCACCTAATATATTTGATAGGACACTGGTCTTGGCAGACCCATGGACCGCTATTTTAAAAACAAAGAGGAAAAAGCATCTGGCTCCCCAAATGTGCATTGCTGTTTTGCCCAAAGGTTTGTTTTGGCAGGTTGTGTTAGCCGTATCCTGTTCAGGTTACTCTCAGGAGCCATCCCTTTGAACTGTGGTGATACCTTGCGTGAGGAAATTAAGCAGCAGATTCACCAACATCATGAAAGGCATCACAAGGCAAAAATAATCTCAGTGGGAAATGTATCGATTCAAACTTATGGAAGTACATAATACAGAACAGTTCAAATAATTTTGGCTATTAAAGGGGCTATTAACGGTTGCGTTTCCAGGAAATACAATAATGAAAAGAAATATGAAAAACAGAAAAAAAGAACACTGGAAAATGGAAAGAAAAGTCTGCAGTATTCTATTTGCAACATGACAATCACTGATCTTATCAAATCATGCCATTGTATCTTTGTATAGACTCCTCTGTGTGATTATTGCTGAAATGTGGGACAAAGTACACCCCATATTCAATTGATATAGGCTGCAGAACATTAAGCATTGAATAAAGGATTTTACTTTTTTTTTTTAATAAGGAACAGATGGTCACCTTATTCAAGCAGCTGTTGGGGGGAAAAAAATGATTCACCATCAACCATCAAAGGCTAAAAATGGTCAGATTCAGATGCACTCCCTCCTGCTAAGTAGTGGTATCAGCTTCCAGCCACTAACTGGTGTAAGACAGGAGAAAAGAAGTGAGGTGAGAGGGCTCCTCCTGGTCAGCTTTGCCCGCTGCTCTCAGTGGGATATGAGCCATACCTACAAATCTAAGCTGGTGCTGAGCAAAAGCTCTAACTATGCCTCAAGGCATTTTTGATGTTCAAGTTCAATGCTAATAAGTGGAATCACCAAAGGGTACTGTAAAGGAATAAGCATCTTAAAGCCCATAAAATTAAAATTGAGTTGTATCAGGAGATTGATTACATTATATCACTAGGTGGCATTACTCTAAATCTTTCAGTGCCTCTCTTCTGAGCTCTTTCCTCTACTGGTACTATTCTAACAGCTGGTTTCACTGAGATGGCACCAGCCATGCTGCTCAAAATATGTGTACAACGCTTCAGCAAATCTATATGGTAAGAGGTTTTATTCTAACTTTGGCCTCAACTCTTCTGTTTACTACCATAGAAATAAACACAGTCCATAACCAGATGTTCAATTACTCCAACTGAAAGCCTCAGCCGACTCAGAAGCATTTATAAAACAACTGCAGCCCCTTCTGATGGCTCCCTCCTTCCACTATTCACCTTCACAAATCCTTCCACGAGGGACAGCACAGGGGGTTACAGCTCATGTTCACGTGTTGTACAACAGCTGTAAAGCCAGGGCTTTTTGCCAATTCACTACACCACTGGGTTGGCTCAATGGTCCATTAAATTTGAAAAAATGTTAAAAAGTTATTTTCAATTTCTTTTTTTTTTTTTTTACTTGACCTGTTGAATTGGCTGTGAAAGCCATTAATTAAAAGTCTGGCAGCATGAAACAGAGGAGTAAAAATGCACAAACATTTTTATTATCTCTAAACCTGAATAAAGTTTTCAACAGCATAGAATGATACAAGAACTCAAACCTCCATTTTGAAACCACCTTAGCAAAATGCGTGTCCAATTCAATTTTGGAAACTACTGAAATCTCATTCTGACTTCAGTAACTAAATCCTATGTATCTAAGGCTTATGACTCGAAGTGCAATGGTAGCATATCCCAAAGAGAGTTTAAAGCTTGAAGGAGGTAAAGTTTAGCCATGTCCAGAAATGCAATCCTGAAATCCCCTAGCCTGTAATTACCTAAGGCACAGACATGGCAAAAAGACTGTTTATGCACTTTGTATTCAGGAGTCACTGGGTAAGAAATATAGCAAGGTCTTGGAAAAGGGACTAGAGCCTAGAACTCCTCACTCTTAGCTGAGGACCCCAGGCACCAGCTACAAAGTTATGATCCTTCCGCATCTATATTTTTGAGAAATAACAAGTGAGGATATTCAGCCCCTCACACAAGAAATCCCTGCATGTTCACTATCTTAACAGCTGCAGCCTCTGTTCCATTGCTAGATTTTTTTCTTCCTTTCCAAGACAGACCCTTTAATAGAACGTACTCTATGCCCTGGATGGCCCTATCTGCTTTACTGACTTGACAAGCTGATTTGTATTTGCCTCTGTTTCAACAAAACAACTTCATTAAGTCAGCAGCAACGACCCTTCCCATTTTCCTGCACTCAGCAATCAGAACAGCTCTATATGTTCATGTTCAACAGATTTTATCCTAAGAATGAGATGATTTCTAACAGTCGCATCATTCAGTTTTAGGAGAAATACATGGCCATTCCAGCTCTCTTTAAACTATTTCAGGGCAAAGATACAGTACTTTTCAGCGGAGGAAGTCAAATCAGTCAAAAAACCAAATAGTTATTTTCACTTTCAATACTACACAGATTTAATTTCCAAAGGTCCAAGAATTGTTGTAAAGTAACCTTTATTTCCTTCATACTTCTCCTTATGTGCCCCCTCACTCTGATAAACATGCACACGACCATCTTCCAGCTCTGAGAAGCGAGACAGACTTACAGAAATGGGTCAAGGCAGTGTTCCTCACTCTCTGAGCCCCTACAGCCTGAGTTTCATTCAACAGATTCTCCAACAATTGCTTCAAGTCTTTGTAATTGGGCACGTGTAACTGTTCAATCAGATGGATAACACTCACTCATCCTTGCAAAGCACTTGAGCTCCAGGGATGAAAGCAGCTTAGCACTAATAGCAACTATGGTCTTTAGCCTACAAAGGCCTCGAATACACACTAGGGAAAAAAAATAACAGGAAAAAAAAGTTTTAGCAGTTTAACTGAATCAGTTTAGATAAAATCAGTGAATCTCCCTTATGCTGGTTCTCAAGAAAGCGTCTATAAATCAGTTTCTGAACCATTTAGCAGGAGCAGGAAGAGTTGTGTGTTGCGCTCTCAGCCTAAGGCACAGGGCACAATGCTGGTGTGCTGCTTGTCTGAGACACACCACTGATGTCCAAATACAACAGTTCTCCTCTCCCTTCTTTTCTGAAACAAATTCCCTCACAGGTGCAGCCAGAAAACAGCCCCTCCATGAAGGGTCCAGGAATTTTTTGTTTGTTTTTTCTCTTTTCTATTTCATCCAATCCAGCAAATACCAGCCACTGATTAACATCTCGTTTCCCCTCCTGCTACCTTGCAAGTACCATTTCTTCCTGAAATAGCCCAGTGCAGATGGGCCAATATCATTCATTTGAATGTACTTTGAAAATCACACATTGAATCACTGTGGTTAACAGGTGACTATCACAACTTGACACCGCTGTATAGACATGGGCTGAGTGTACACATTATGCCATTGAGGAATAATTAAGTAGTCGGTTAATAATATTAAAAATGAACAGTGATTGCTATTAATATTAGTCATCTTATTAGAACTACCCACATATACAAAATAGATGATGATGCTGACAGTAAGATTTAAAAAGGAAAATCTTTGTGATGATAGCATGCCCTCAGAGGGAAGTGAGTGAGCTCTGTGGTTCCAGTTCAGAGACTGAATTCCCCCTCAGGTCTGCCACCCACTTCCAGTGTTGCACTAACCTACAAAATGGGGGCATTTATATAAATTAGGCATATCTAATTCAATAAGGCATCCAGTATCGTAACATTTGCATGAAAGAGTATGCGGAAATGCAAAACCTCACGTTTGCTCCCTCCAGAAGCAACTGACTGGAGTCTACAGGGACTCTAACCTTTTGGCAGAGAAACAAGCTTTTCCTTCTCAACAGCAGACCATTGTTAAAGTCATTTATCCCCCACCCTCCCAGCTGCCTGTTTAAGGTCTGGCATTTCTCTGTTCAGGAAGCGATTCCATTCATTTCTCTAGCATCCCTCATGAGAGTCTCAGCAGGGCTGAGCACCGAAACGAAAGGTCACTAGGAAATCAAAACAGGAGCGAGGTGTGAGCTGGCGCTCACGATAGCAGGAGAGAAGGATGGCTTGTGGCTACAGGCACATGGGCTTATTGCAGTTTTCTTGACCTCCGAGGATTTGTCTAAGATGTCAGATCTGTATTTCTTTTATTGAACGTACAAAGTGAAGTCAGGCAAATGCTAGAAGGGAGAACGCCTTCTGGAAAGAAGACATAATTATAACATCATAGGAACTACTCACGCATATCTAAAGGAAACTGTATCTTAAAATCAGTATTTGCTGCAAGGTTAAATTGAAAGAGCATCCGAGATTGAAGAATTTATTAGCTATCTTTCTGCTGATAGTCATTAGCAATTATTAGTTACCTAACATTTCTGACAAAAGCAGGGTCTCTCTTTAGTCAACAATCTGATGAGCTGCACTGGGAATATTTGGACTAATGTGAACAATTCTGGTCACTGAGATTCAAGAAACATTGAAAATGCTGCAGGTATTAAAAAAAAAAAAAAACACACACGAAAAACCAAGGACAGTCATGGGAACCAAGAATAAGCCAAAAGGTTGCAAAGTCCAGCTGGGTTTTTTCAACCAGCCAAAGCAACAGAAGAGAAGGAATAGTGCTGCTCTGAAAATCACAACTACAGAATCACAAAAAACACATCTATGGGAAAGCACTGGCAAGGAAGGAACACCAGGAGCAGTATTGTTATAAGAAAAAAAGGGTATTAATAATCCATACTGAGGCATAATTACACTGAAATTTCAAAGACTAAGCATTAAAAGAAAAGCATTAGAGGAGTGAGGTCCTTCCTATCCTACAGCTGGGAAACAGGTTTTAAGATATAGCTTGCTAAGCTCATAGAAAAGGTTGGGATATGGTGCATTCACATTGTACCAATGCTTCTACGAAAATTAAAAGGCAGCGCTTACATACGGCAATGTTTTTCAAGAAACATGCATATGAAACAATCTGCATAGAAGTTTCATTTCCTCTTGTCGATTTGCAAAAAATTTGTTAAACTTTGGTTTTCCTCTATTACAAACAAAACATTTGCTGTGATTACCCAGTGAAGAAAGGCGAAGAGCTAAGACTAAGCATTTTATCAGAGGGTGACAGATTTCTGAAAAGTCTATCAGCGGGGCTTGGCAGTTAATGGATAAGTTACAAGCCCATGATAAAATTACAAGCCCATGATACATAATAACTAAGTTCTGTGGGTTGAGCAAATGCCAAACATGGCAGCTCATTTTTTTTTTTTTAGACTACAGAAATTCTCCAAAGGCAGGGATGGTTTCCAATACAACGTCCTACACCTTTGCTCCTAAGGTATGTTCTGTAGTACACATCCCTCTGGCAGGATAACAACTGTACCTTTTGTAATGGCCTTTACCAGTTCTAACTACATTAGACCGAGGATGACTGAGGGCAAAAATCCCAAAATATACAGTCTGTCTTGACCTGACCTTCTCTACAAAACAATACAGGAGACCTATGCGCTCCTAGGTGAGGCCTTGATCCAAATATGATGGCTCAGATCCTTGTTGTACCTTGAGGACCTCGTTGGGAAGGGAGGGCAGTTTCAGAGCCTCCCTGAAGAAGAAACTGAGCTGCAGCTCTCCTTCTGAGCTGCCCTGCACAACACCGCTACCTGGATCAGTTAGTGTGGGAGGAACCACATGCTGGTCCTCTGCTTTCTCAGAGCCAAAGGGTACCTGGAAGATGCAATGGTTTTAAGGTCTCAAGAAGCTGCAGCCCTGCTCCCACTTGGACGTAGCCAGGGTGATTACACCCTACCAGTTGGCCCTCGCATGCTGCCCAGGAAAATGTAGAGATGGAAATAACATAGCAAGAGTGACGAAGTCAAGGAGTCACTTTTGTCAAAGAGAGCGAGTGTAGGAGACTGAGGGAAAGGAAAAGCAAGAAGAGACGGCAATAGGAATGCAGAGAAGGATGGGAAGAAGTGAAAGACTGATAAACCAAAGACAATATACAAAAGAAAGATGGCATGAAAGAAGAGATGCATAGAGAAGAGATGGGGGCAAAATGTGCAGAGCCCAAACAGAACAGTGTGAGAAACTGCTACGGGAAATAAGAAAGCTGAGAGGATGTGTGAATGAGATGTACTTCTCTGTCATGGCAAACCCACTGCCTCCTGTCTGCCTCCTTCCAGGCGGCTTCCCTGCAACAGCCTGCGTTTCTGGTACAGCTGCCCAGTAGCCTAAATGTTCATCTCCATATCCATTGATTCCAATATTTGACATAGTATCTTGAAAAGCATCTAAAACCAGCTCTAAATAATCAGCTAGTGCACTCTCTGCACATCTGTAAGGGCTGGAACACAGCACCTTTTCAGTACAGCACCATTACAGTATGCCTTTAAGCTGCTGCAAATAAATCCAATTGGTGAACAGTTGTTGATTTATCATGCAGTTCCCTGGAGTCACAATAAGGTTCAATCCGCCTACTAGATTCACCACACAAATTCCTGATAGATTACTTGAATTACATTTAATCTTTATTAAAATATGAAAATGTTGAGGTGTGAGATATTTCCATCCCTTAAAATGAACTAAATCGCCTCGTTCCAGGAAAAGGAAAGTTCCTGCTTCAGCCACAGACAACACAAGTCCTACTGAGGTCAACAGAAATTTCACCAATGCAATGGAGGCAGAACGGATTAGGATTCTGCACTGTTTCTATTTGATAGTAAACATATCTAAAGCAGACCGTGCCCCAAAGTATGCTTTCACACAAAGCTGGTGTTCCCCAGCAGGACTGTTTACGTGAGCAGAATTTAGCACTAGCTGTCTTGGGTATAAAGGTGCAAATTTGCTACTCATAAGCCTGTGTTATTTCTCCAGCACTTATTTGCTGCTGGCTTCCAAAAGTTGCCATAAAACGGAAAGAAATTACATTTTTTTGTGAAATGACAGAAAAGTGGCATTCCTCCCAGCTGCAGAGCTGTGAAAAGATGATGGCTGTTAGATATATTCTTTCTGACTGTATTTTTACAGGAGGGAATCAGTGTGAGTACGCACAATCCAAGGGCACTTCCTCAAAGATGGCAGTTGAAAGCAGTTTTTGTTGGAAAACACACAGGAAAATCCTCAGGAGACCAGAGCTTCTCTTCTAAGAGAAGTTCTCCCTATCTCACAAAACCCCCATAAGAGTCAGTTCCACAGACCTGATGATTCCTGGGGTATCTGCAACCGTCCATTTGGAAGTACCAAGGAGGTACCCCTCTTCTAGCAGTAATCCCTCTCTCTTGCTGTTCCATGGCCAAGGGAATACAACCAAAACTCAGATGTCTGTTCCTAGGAAGCCTTTCATCCAGCGTGGCTGTAGACTCTGTTGTGTGACTGATTTGTTAATACATCACTAATTTGTTTCTCAAGATTACAGGGATCCCCCAGCTCTAATTACTTCTGCCTGACACACTCTCTGCTGCTTGTATTTGAAGAGCTTCTAGAACATGTTTCATAAGCAGCTGTCTGAAACTAAGAAGCAGAGCACCTAGACATATCTGAAGATGCAAGTGACACAGTATTGCTTGGCTTTTCCTTGGGCTGAGATAGCACCAGTGATGTTTTTATCTAAGGATGCAATGAAAGGAGATTAAGGATTTTTGAAATTCGGCTTGGTATTTTAGCAACGGAAATAATCGATGACAAACAAAAATCATGCACGTACCTTATGAAAAAACCATCAAATTGCTAAAATTTATAAAAATTACATGAAGAGTTTCAGCTTGTTAATCTCAATCTTAAAAAAAAAAAGCTATGATTTCAACTACTTCCTAGAATCAGGGTCCCAAATGCCATAAGATTCACAAGCAGCTTGTCTTTCAAGAGGACCAAGGATGGCAGTGAAAGCAGAAATTCTCTCTACGTTCTGAAATAGTTCTATGAGCTAATATGATCTAACCACTCTTTTTAATTTAAAAAACAGAGCACATACTTCTGCAGAGATAGAACAGATGCAGAGTGGGCAGGTAAAGTCCTTTTACCTTGAAACACACTATGTCCTCATTTCTAAGCGACCTTTCAGTCTTACAGTTTACTTATCTGCTTTTCCCCTCTGGCACTTTCGAGCAAAGAGCAGGCTTTTAAAACCACTGCGTGTCCTAGTGTTCATCAGCAAGAAAAGCATCCATGGGCATTGACCGTAAGTGTTCAAAGCTGGGTTTAGGGTCCCAAACAGAGACTTATCTTACTACTGATTTTGGCTCCAGGATTCCTAGCACTGGTCACCTCAAGTGCTATGTTGCACTTAAATATGCAAGTAACACTCAGAGCTTTTAGAAACATTTCTCAGAAGAGGTCCCATGGGTAAGGAAGAAAGCTGACTCCAGAGCTTAAGACACTGTCCAAGACATTATGCCTGTGTGAGACCAGTGGTGGTTCCACTACAGGGCGAGAAATGACAATGTTGCACTGTAAGTGTCCTCATGACACCTACCACCAGTAAGGCACCGTTTATGTGAGAACTGTTAATGACATAAGGAATGACAGAAAAGAAAGTACAAAGCATTGGGCAAAGAAAAAAAGGTGAACAATTTAGGTAGCCTTTAATGTTTGATGCTGTACAATTTGAGTCCTTGCACACAGCAGGAGGTATTTGACATTTTCCTCTTCAGAGATTAGCACTTGTAGGTATTGATTTAAACTAGGGTTTATACCATGGCTGTCATTTTTATGAAGGGCACAATAAGGGAGATTAGCAAGAAATTGCCAGGCACACCATCTTTAATCAGCTGCAAACTGTTTTCATCCTAAATCTGCAGGTTTGTCAGCAAAAGCAAAATGAGCACAACTAAGTGGCGTAGCAGGAAAAGAACATTCAGCCCGACAGAATAAAAATAGCTACCAAGAAAAGGTGCCATAAGGGAGCTTTTGAATTATTATTTTTTTATTTTTAATCTGGAACAGATTCACAATTCATACCACCACTTTTTAAATCTTATTACCTGGTTTGGATTAGAATTAAAGTTCCTTCTCAAACCCCAAGCTCTCCCTGTGCGCTTTACAGGACACAGGTTCCACCTGAGCATGTCAGAAGGCTGCCAGGCCACCTTCTCATTACCCAAGTCCCTTGCTGGATGCGGTCCCAAGTAATGAACATGCCTTTTGAATCCAGGGGTCTTCCTTTGGAAGTAGTAGGTTTAAAAACACAACACATAAGGAAAAAAACCCACCCAGCGCTGCGTGAATGAGACCTGAAGATTGAATATATCATTAAGAAGGACTTTCTTTGGCACAAACAGAAGTAAAAGCCTTGCTCCTTTCGATTTTCAATAAGAATTCAGCACCTACTTTGTTCTCAGTGCAATTTGCCCAAGTGCCTTTCAACAGGCCTTGTCCTTTTAATCCATCCTGAAACCCCCCCCATTTTGTCCTGCTTGGCAGTTACAGAAACATATGCTACAGCCAGGTGTATTTCAATTACAAAGGATAAAAAATTGCAGGAAAAAAATATTACATTTTCTGCCTCTCTTCTAGTTACCCAACCTCTAAATTAAAAGCCGGAAAATGGGTTCCTCTTTCACCGTTAAAGTCTGCTTGAATATTAGTTTCCTGTTTAGCCTGCACCACGGAATTCAAGTTATTTTATTCTCAAAGTTACAAAGCACCAGAGGTTCTTGCCTCTGAGGTAAAATGGATTAATATTTACAAGAATTATATCTTTCTCGATAAGGTTTAGTCTGCGTAGTCCTTTATGAGTGGTGCCCTGATATGACAGAGCTGCTTCTGTTCGGGTTTGGTTCAGGCAACAAGCATAGCAGGTTTTGTTCAACTCCTGCCTGGATGAGCTTAGGTAAAGCACAATGCTGGTCCCCATGAGGTACAATTAATCTCCTGAATAGTAAAAACCTTTGATATCTTTTCTGTTGTGTCTACAACTAATGGAAGTTTCACAACTGGCTTGTTAAGGGAGAAATAAGTTGAAGCAGCTCCTTATCATTCATACTGCCTTTTGAGCTTGTATTATTGATTCAAAGATGACTGAAAGCACATCAGCTACGATAAGAAAGCCATGGAGCCAAAGAAGTGGGAGAGCCATCCATGCTGTGTAGGGATCATCAAGGGTTTAGACACACTGGGCTTGCTGTTGCATTTCTGTGGAGTGCCTGCATGGACCCCCAAAGCTGTGCCTGCGTGTATGTAACCAGCCAGATTTGGATCTACATTTCCTCTCATCATGAGGTGAATAGTTATGGGGGCCACGCTGTGCAAGGCTACTTCTGGCGCAGGAATTGAATAGCAAGAGGAAGGGCTGGGACAGAGACATCAAGGCTTTGTGGCATGCTTCAGAAGGAACTAGAGAGGGAGGTGGGGTGCAGCCACAGTTATCTCCCACCCCAAACGGCAATTCTGCACCTGGGAGCAGCAGCAGCCAGCTTGACTTCCCAGGCCTCCGGCCTAAAGACAGGAACATTTTGCTGGTTTTTATCTGCAGCCTACAGTTTGAGGAAACTGCTTTCCTCATCTGCACCTGTCTGGTGGGAAGCTCTCAAAGGAACAGTGTCAAAGTGCAGCGCACCTCCACGGCCCGATGGGACCAATTTATGATGGCTGAGGATCTGACCCGGACTGCTTCTCTCATTTCTCTGCTGCTCAAATCTGTACTCAAAAATTTTTGCTCTCAGAGGTTTATCTTATGAAATAGTAATACCATTCTGGCTTAGGGCCAAGGTTGGGCTAAGGGATGGCAATGCATTAATGCTCCAGGTAATCAGCTCAGCAACTTTCAGCTGTCAGTCACAGCCCTCTGAAACTATCCTAGCCATAATAAATGTTTTCAGATATGCTCATTGCTGATGCATTAAAAACAGTATCCAGCAAATGTGAAACTTAACTCTGCATACGCAATGGGTCTAACATAATTGCAATGGTTCAATCAACCAGTCAGTATAAACATCTATTTTTTAAGCAGAAATACACAACCAGACCAGGGAGAACTCAATAAATGTTTTTAACATTAACTAAAACTCAACATAATTATCAAAGTCGAAAATGAAGACTATTGTTGTGCCCAAGGAAAACAAAAAAGCTTCTGGAAAGAGACAAAAATTATTCTTTTACGTTTATTTTAGTAGGGCTGTACTTTTAGTTAGACCACATTTAAATTACTAGACTGGTCTTTGAAAAGAGACTAATATAGCAAGCCATCCAGACCATATAACCCTCTAAGTTTAATCTAAACAGAGTTCAAGGTTTCATTTCTGAACGAAGAGATAGGTCAGTCCTAATTCTTATATGAAAGTTATTTCAATCCAGCTTTAGAAGAAAATTCCTCCATTACCAAGCCTCTCCCTGCAGCATATTTAGTATTCCCTTGATCTCTTCCTACTACCAAATAGTTTATGGGATTCACTGTGTTTCAGTCCATATAAAGTTTGCTTGCAGTGGAAATACACTAGGTCTTGTGATGGAGGAGAGATCAATATTAACAAGAAAAAAATAGCTCATAAATTTTTCTTCCCATAAACATTTATCCAATTACCAGTATCTGGTATGTTTTTATATTCTGACTTAAAACTAAATTTTTCTCTCACAGAAGTCTAACCCACATAAATAATACTTTGCAAAGAATTAACGTCAGCTTTGTGCTCCTTCAGCAATTGCCTTTCTCCTGAAGGACTGTCTCCTCCTATAGGGTTGCTTTCCTCCATTTCGCTTTCCAAGTAAACAACCTCACCTGACACCTTATTCATCATCCACTGTGGTGGGTTGATCTTCACTGGACACCAGGTGCCCACTAAAGCTGCTCCATCACTGCCCCTCCTCAACTGGACAGGGGAAAGATCAAATAACGAAAGGCTCATGGGTTGAGATAAGGACAGGGAGATCACTCAGGAATTACTGTCATGGGCAAAACAGACTCAACTCAGAGAAATTAATTTAATTTATTGCCAATTAGTAGTCAGGGTAGGGTAGTGAAAAATAAAAAACAAATCTTAAAATACCTTCCCCCTATCCCTCCCCTTCTTCCCAGGCTCAACCTCCTCCCCGCAGCAGTGCAGGGGGATGGGGAGTGGGGGTTGTGGTCAGTTCATCCCACATTGTCTCTGCTGCTCCTTCCTCTCAGGGGGAGGACTCCTCGGACTCTTCCGCCTGCTCCAGCGTGGGGTCCCTCCCACGGGAGACAGTTCTCCATGAACTTGTTTCCTTCCATGGGGCGCAGTCCTTCAGGAACAGAATGCTCCACTGTGGGTCCCCCCATGGGGTCACAAGTCCTGCCAGCAAACCTGCTTCAGCATGGGCTCCTCTCTCCACATTTCTACCCCGGGGAAGGTGCTAAGCAGTACCATTTCTACATGCTTCCTGCAGCATTATACTGCCTTTTTCCAATCTAGTCTGAAATGTCCTTAGGTTAGAGTAAGACTACTTGAGTTTCCCTTCTTATACACATTCCTCCCAGGAGTGGATGACTGTACTTCGGTGCTTACATTTTAATTACTGGCCTCCAACATCAATTCTGCAAGCTCTCTGCCATTCAATGAAAACATACTTGTTTTCCTGTTGACATGCACAACAGCTTTTAGTTAATACACCCCCAGACCAGAGAAGCCATCAATGAAATATTAATTTGTTGTGCTGCTTGAATTACAGTTCCTGGCTGGGCAAACTAAAAGGTTCCCTGTCACAGGAATGGGTTTGTTACACTTAATTGTGTGTCTTACTCTCTTTCCAAGTCATCAAAACATTTGAGGTCTCCGCATAACTTCAAGATATCTGAATCAAGCATGAAAGGCTAACAAGAAAAACAAACCAAAAAACTGAATGCTGTCTCATGCTGCTTCATATGATTAAAGAGAATTAGAGAACAAGCAGAAAAGCCCTAGAGTCAGTGACATTGGTATTGGGCAGGAATGACTATCTAGGGAGCTACCGAAACTGCTAGCACTTGAGAATCTTGGGCAGTTTCCCCGCTGTGGAAGATGAAATAATTAACCTGCAGCTTGTGTGCCCTAGCCAGCCCAAGAAAGGAGAGAGGGGATGAGCAGAAAGTCGGTGAGGCCTGAAATTTATGACATCTGGGATATCTCAAGGGAGCTGATTCCAGCAGAGCAGGTTTTAAGGCAGAACACGAGGCTGGGATCAGGACAATGGGTTTTTACTCTTGTCTCCGTCCATGCAGAGAAAAAGACATTTTTTACCTCCCTGTTTCCTTTCCTTTCCCTTTCATCTGCTCTATCAACTTAGATTAAAATACTTTGTGTGCTTGCAAATTGGCACCCTGATCCCGAGCAAGACTAAAAAGTGCAGCATACTATAAATAAGCATTATGTTATCAAAACAACAAGTTTGGAAGGCTACTTCTCATTGGGTCAGAGACATCATTCCCGCCGCGCTGCATAATAATAGCTGTTCCACAGGTAGCCTCCCTTCTTGCTGTATTGGCCAAAGCAGACCTGAGTGGGGATCAGGGGCAGTAGGAGCCAGAGCCCATTCCACAATTTAGATCATTCTTTTATTTAAAACGAAGGACCCAATCACCTATAAAATACCCTGTTAAAGCACATTCAATCTAAATGAAAGATTCTATTCACAAGCTATCCAATCCAAACATCAGATTTCGTCTATTCCAAACAAAAAGGGTCTCTTCAAACAACATTATGAGAAATTTCTGAAGAAGGGCTGGGTAGATCTCCAAGTAGGTTTACCATTTAGGAAGTTCTTCCCCAAATAAGTCCTGCATAAGAACAAAAAAATCCTCATCTAAACTAGGATTTTTCATTTCTTCTTCAATATAGGCAGAAATGACTCAACAAGGTGAAGGAATGAAGAGAAGCAAAGGATTAGCTCCTCACACTGTCTGTTGAGGCAGGCCCAGTGCAGCCAAGCAGCAATCTGCAGTCCTCAGGCGAGCACAAAAAAGATTTAGAAATTATTTGCCTCTCTCCTGAAGTTTCCCAAGGGGAAATAAAGCTAAGTAAACCCTTTTATTTAATAAAAAACTTTATCCAGGAAATAGCATACTATCCAAGCCCACACATCACATAACATTGTCTCCTAGTACTGATAAACTAGGATGAAGACTTTGCTCAGGTGCCTTACATTGCCATTGGAAATCTCTTGGAATAAGGTAAATAATTAAGAAAAAGCCTCTGTTATGCAGACAGCAGGAAAGATAAATACTAGGTTATTGCATGCATCTGTATCTGTATCCGTGTCTTTGTATCTATTTAAAAATCTACACCACTGATACTTCTTAGTTTGTTGAGAATGCCAATGCAAAGAGAAAGTAGCACATCTTTGTTTAATATGTTAATCACGGGAGCATATCTGTGTTACACAAACGCCATCAAAGCAACCGCACTTTTTATATGGAAAAGCCATGGGATACTCGTTGGTGTTGTGCTGCAGAAAACAGCAGGGACGTTCAACTCTGCCCATCTCCAGTTGATTTGTAAATAGTTTTTGTTCAACAAGATAAAGGTACTTACATTTTACGTTTTAGTGAGGGAAGAAATTAATTTTCAATGGAATTGGGGCCTTGTGTAAAGATTAACTGAGAAGGGTAATTCAGAGGGTTAATTTAATTTCCATTTCCTCCTCCGATCCCATGTTTTCATTCTCGGGCCTCTCCATGCCAACCCCATCCCCATGCATGACATGCCCTATCAGCTTTTAATATATCTCCTTTTACGTCTTTTTCATAAAAATGTGCCTCCTCTTTTAAATCTGCCTCATTTCTTGACATGACACAAAAAGGTAAGTCAATACATTTTCAATGAAATTAGGTGCCCACATGATTGCAGTTGATTCAGTAGCTATTCATGAATCTATTAAGAAAAGTAAGACCTACTAAAAGATACGGGCTAAAAATATGCAAGTGTATATTAAACAATTTACCCAGATCATTAACAATCTTGCAAGATTAATAAAAAACTGACTTACAGAATCAATGTCTATTCCCTTTCTCTCAGCTCTAAGCCTGGATATATCACAAGAGCAAGCCATATTAAATTTAAAACTAACCCGATCTAGGTTTTGCTGTCCCTCTAAGGGCAAAAAATTCTATGACATTTGGAAATGGCAGCTAGTTACACACCATGCATTTTTCAGTAGCATCCATTTCAAAGTGATATCATTACATGAATGAGCTCTACCCACTGCTTGTGGAAAGCTTTGCCTAGTCTGGTTTTATTTTTTTTTTCTTTGCAAATGACTGTATGGTAGAAAGCTCTGAATAGCATGCATTTATGAACTTGAGTATGTGCGTGCTGCTATTTTCACAGAAAAACTATCATTATAAAAACAAGCAGCATAGGGCCTCATGGCACTTACCTTCGGAAGACAATTGGTTTCATGAAGCAAATACCAGCAGCTGCATTATCAAATAACCCAAAGACTGTGCTGGGTAAATAATAAAAAATGGATCTCTGCGCAAGATGCAGGAGATGGAAAGAAATTAATCTTTGGAACTCATCTTCAGAACATCAAATAATACACCTGACCAATGAAAATCCAAACTGAAGATCTTATTATAGCTGCACATACAGACAGCACTTGTTTTATGAGACAATGTAAATGCACCCAAAAGCATTAAAAGACAGGTCTTACCTTGTAGTTTCTAGAATCTGGTATCTAGCCCAAAATCTTTTAAAAGACTGCCCAAGTTTCATACATCAGATGTAGAGTTATCTGTAGAGAGAAAAAGAAAACAGACGACTGTAAATGTACTGAAACCCAATAAAAATGCAGTATGTTGAACTGTATACATATTTCATAAGCAATACAAAAACCTCTTTTCAATGCATCCTGTAGTAAAAGAGTTCCCTGCCCTTACTACCATAAGTATTCAGCCTAAATTGCTGCCCTCTCTAAAAGTTCTAAGCTCTGAAAAGCAGAAGAATACCTCAGAAGATGAATAACTGATTATCTTGAGACATCTTGAGATAATCAAGATACTTAACAGCAACCTTGCTCCTTTGTTCAGTGTGAACTAATCTATTCTTCTAATGGTTCATTTCAGCCTGTTGGTGACTTGTTAGCCATCATTCCTGCTTAATTATTTCTAGCTAAAACCAAACAAAGTGTTGATGTGGCATTAAACAAATTCATCTAACAAAGTTTCCATGAAGTTAAATGTATTTATCCCTTTGTCTGCTAACGGAACCATCAGTGATGCTTTCTCCATATACTGCATAAGACTTTAGCTATTATTCTAAGCAAATGAATTCAGGACAAAAATAGAAACAGCCATTAAAAGATAATGCTGCGGGATAACTCTTGCTTCCAGTTCTGTCTGCATGTATACGCTTAAGATCTTCATGATACTCCAATCAAGCTGAATTAAAATGCTTTCCAAGTATAATTTTGTGCTATATAAGCTTGTCTTATATAAAATTGGGAAGGGAGGAAAAAAACCACAACCTTGTGCACTAAAATAGTGCTGGTATTGCTTTGTTGAGAACCAGGCAGACTGTACTCTCACATTCCTTGTTTTTACAAATGAAAGAAAACGTAATCAGGATTCAGTACATTTATCTGGAACCTCCAAAGGAGAACTTACAAGAAATAAGGCATCAAGCTGGCCTCACAGAAGTCTCTCATGACTTAAACACAGCAGCACTGCATGTAGTTCAAGGTGTCAAAGCAGCAGAAAGTGACCCTTCTTCTGCACAATAGCTGCCTAATAGGACTATTTTGACAACAGCACCTAAGGAATTATAATTAACCATGATCTACAGGAATTTTTTTCTTATATGTCTCCCACTTAACCTCAACCTGTTTATGAGGAGATGCAGCGGTTTTGCAAACCTTTGTGATCTGAAACACTGCTCTGTACAACCAGGTTTATCATTTCCCAGTTAAGAGAGCCTAGTACACAGTTACTCTGAGGCTCCTTTTCATTCCTCTGTTGGCATAGTGAGGTTACTAAGACTCTGTGAGAGTATCCAGCATGTCAGTTTTCACATTGCTCCAGAAAGTCTCATGCCAGTTCAAAGGGAGCGAGTTCCTAAAAAGCCACGTGTGGTTCATGCCAGGAAGGGTTTTGCGCGCAGGGTTCCTGAAAGCAATCACACAATGGCTGTAGAAGAAAAGACATAACCTGCCCTGACAGGCACGATTGTCCTGAGCTGCAGAGACAGTCAAGAATGTCAGGGATCTGCACAAAACAACTTAAGCCACAGTATGAATGCAGGAATCACAAGAGGCTTATTATTCACAATTACAGAAGAACTGAGACCCAGCACAGCTCCCCGAGCCTCATGACCACAGCAGACTACTTGCACACGCTCTCTGTGGGGGAAATTTGCTGCTTCAGTCATGGATATATGAAGAAAGGAAGGAGGCAGAGCAGCTGGCAAGGCAGTAAACCAGGGCTTTGAGCGAGCAGGAACACTTGATCCTCTCTTCTTCTAATTAGCTCTAACACGAGAATAACACAACATACTGACTTCTTCCAATCCTCTTTGTACCGTATCTAAAGTGGTTATGGCTGCCATTCTGTCTCAGGATTTTCCGGTTCTCTATTTTAAATGTCACAGCTGAGTGAAGAGCCAGTATCAGGAGCATAAATATGCAGTCACCTGTAGAAGAGTTAGCACTGACAGATACTCTCTGCCTGTTCTCTAGTCAAAACCATTCCTCATCTCACAATTTAGCCCTCAGGGATAACATGACCTAGAAAACTGTCAGTTTCATAGCAAAATATTTTTGAATAAAATGCTCTGCCCAGATTCAATAAACTCCATCAATCCATGATGTAATGGTGACAGAGTTGGTAGGTGGTGAGCAACATCCTATTTGTTGAGGGCTTTGAGCACAAACTGTTATCTACAACTTAACTGGCTGCTCATAAGGTGGCTTCAAGTTTGCTTGCCTTCTTCAAAATCTGTATTGATACTTGGCAATCCATATAGAGAGTCAGGAAATTACGGGGAAGGAAATGACTCATCAGAAATGGTGTCACATGAACAGTGGCAGGTTAAATGGTAACCACACTCATTTCTGTTTGTTAAGCAGGACAACAGGCATCATAAGGAACTAGAGTCAAAGGGCTGAGGGCTACGTCAATACCAAGTTGATGGCCACACAAAATATGCGTGAAATACACAGCTGGCTCCAAGTCAGTCTGTCCTTTCCTCCCTTCCTATTTCTCCCGATTTCTCTGGTCCAGGCAGGGAGGTACACATAAGCTACCTAGATTTTGGAGAACAAGAATTGAAGTGCAATGCCAATGCTCTAGTTCAATTAGACAGGTAGGTGCGGTCAGCAGACTGAGAAAAGACATTCAGAGCACTCTCCCCCTTACTACCTTTCTCCTCTCATGTTTGCTGGCTTATCTGTGCACATACAGCTTAGTTATGGCCTCCAAATCATTCTCACTAATTCTCCTTTAAGAACAATACAGGCTAGAGCAGAACTTCAGAAAAATGCCTAAAAGAGGATGGCAGAGAGCTGGGCTTTTCACTCCTTGCACAGTGTTGCTGTGTGGCTGAGCACTCTCAACCCCTATGGGCTAACCTCAGACAGTCATGGTGTCCACTTGTGCTTGCCACTGTCACATTTGGTTGCTGCTTCTCTGCATACAGAGGCAGTTGCAAGCAGAATCTTATCCCATAACAACAAAGAGATGCCCACTTCACACCATCACCACAGAGCTGACCATCTGTGCCTCAGTCAGCCATCAGGGCTTTTCTTGACATGGTTTCTGTATTTGCTCTACGCAGTAACAGTACGCTCAGCTTCTAAGCGGATGTGTTTAACTGAGTAGGATTTTAAAGTCTCACTTGTTATCAGATACACAAAATAAATCACTAAAAGGCAGGAAAACAGGTTAGGGAAATGGGGTTTCACCTCCCCATGCCAAATCTTAGGGTTGATTTAGCATGTTTTGTGGAACAGTGGAGTTTAAACCAGCTGAAGGTCTAGTCCAATTTTTGTGACTGTTCCTTGGTCTCAATGTTAACTCCCCAGAGCTACACTGGCCTGGCGGTGTCTGAGGATGTCTCTTACATTTCTTGGGGACAGGAGGGCATGTCCCTATGACCACACTGATGATAATGTCACCTGTGATAACAGCATGATTAAGCAGGTGCAGACAGCAGGATCATTTTCTATCAAGCTGACTCCCCTTTCCTCATGAAAGCAAAGCACTTGCTTCAGCCATTATCTTCAACAAGGAAATTTATCATTTGCTTCTCACATGGTTTTCAATTTTCTTGACATTTAAAAACAAAAGTACCTTTGGCCTTACTAACTCTCCCCCCACTGTTAGTACCTGACACACAGCTCTGCTGACTGGGCATATGACCTTCTGCTCCTCTGAAATTAAATGAAGGCTCAGAGGTTTTGTTACCAAGGCAACTCCTTTTGATATTTGCACAAAGTTACATGCTTTGGAGGGAACCTGCAAAGCTGCCAAATCCCACAGGAAGGACACCTGTGGCTCGCTCTTTTAGGCTTAGGTATAAAGGACCAGATCCAAGACAGGTTGAAGCTCTAATGAAGTCCTGTAACAATCTGACTGTATAAATTTGTCTAAAACAAGAGGAGCTCCAATGTGTGAAAGTAGCAGCAGCTTGCATATTGCTAGAGAAGATGAGAAATTTTTGCTAAACACTATGCCTTCAAAAGATACTTAGCAAAAAGGACAACACAAGCAATATTTCCACAGGTCCAATGAGAGCACCACCTGCTAAAACCCAGAATTGGAACAGAATAGCTTTACAAGAGAGCAATAAAATTGAAGTAAGCAAATCTCTCGTGGACATGGCTGTACCAGAGGGCCCAGTGGGAGAGGAGGTTTATTGGATACAATTCCAGAGGGTAACGGAGACGTTAGTTAGAGCATCTTTTAATTTTCCATGGAGGAAAACCAAAGTGAACATGAATAAATTACACTGAAATGACTGAGTGCCAGAGTGCTCAGAATTTAACGAGGGAAAATTGACTGCCAAAAAAAGAAAAAAAAATCCTAGCTAAATAAAGCTAAAGTTGAGTAATGCTGAAAACTCCAGGGCCTGGCAAAGAGAATGAGCCTCTCTGATGAGGGTCTGAAAGCAGCTATATCAAACATTGCTGTAGGTAACAGAAGTCATGAAAACAAGAAAAGGACGAGATTGCCATTTCTGGTGGTTTAGTCCTTACATGGACTCCATGGGCTAACAAAATTCATGAAGCCATCAGGATTTTTTCTATCGACATAAAAAGAGACCATTGTAGATTTGTTCTTTAATGCCCTGTTACTGTTATTCTTACAAGGTACCATATACAATCCAGTTTATAATTAATGCAACTAGAATTCACCAACATTTCCCATTATAAGATCCTACTTTCAGTTGTCTACAACTTTGTCAAACCATCAAAATTGCAAAAGCAGCTTTATTTTGGCATTTTAAAATTCACACTTTAAACTTAGACCCTTAATATCTTTATTTTCTAAGTTAAGGCTGGGCTTTGGTTTATCAGAGAAAAATGACTCTTAGAATATAAAAATCAGCAAACTGAAGATGCAAGGGCAAGAATAAGTTTTCTAGCTAATTCAAGGTTTCATTCCCAATCCTACAGCAGGACTTCCATGCAGTTCTATGTGGGGGAAAGAACCAGGTTTGCATGCATTCCCAAGGTAAAATGGGGCTATAATGATTCTTCTTTACCAGTCTTTGCCTGCCTGTATCTAAATTAAGTATTTTTGGCTTCTCCCTCTGTGAAAGTGTGAATCCCTACAGCTGACAAGGGTGAAACAGGCAGTGGTTTGGGAAATTCCACATCAGCTGTAGATGTACTTCCACAGTGAACAGTGAGGTCCTGCTCAAGACAATGAAATCGTCTGTGTTGAACAGCTTGTCCTATCATGAAACAAAAAACTTTGATTTATAGTCTTGACAATGCTGCAACCAGCAAGAAGGTCACGTGAACTTGCTGAAATCCATTGGTGGTAAGGTTACAAGCTACCAACGCCAGTTTGAGGGCTAGGACTGATTGCTGTTTGTTACTCAGAGATGTGCTATTTTACATCTACTGAAATTAGGGGATGTAACAACAGAGACATAGCTCAGAACACACACACACCTTGCTGCTATATTTTCTCAGCAACAACACGCATTGTCCTACTCCTTGAAATACAGAGTGGCATGACTTTCCAAAATAATCACAAGCATGACTGTTTCCAGTCACATATAGCTCTACTCCATGCTGCAAAGTACTTCACTCATACTGAGATCTGCCCATCGCTCTTGAAATAAGTCATTTTAGGAAGACAATGCTCTGAATAAATTCTTGCTTAGCAAATGCAATCTTAATTGAAAAATATCAGTAAGAAAGTAGATAAGCATTGTAAATATCTGCATCTCTGAACTAACTGTATCAGGATCTCAATTCAGGTAAGTACGTAAATGTATCTACAGAAAAGAACATATTGTTGTTCCTTACTTCAAGGTTTCTGACTTCAAGGGCATCTAGAAACAACAGAACTGAGTCATCCCAAGTTACTGTGAAGGTTTTTTTTTGTTGTTGTTGTGTTTTTTTGTGGGTTTTTTTTTTTTTTTTTTTTTTT
>VYZM01000838.1:126292-153143 GCA_013398915.1 Dromas ardeola | reverse complement strand
CTCAGAGAATTTGTACCATCAGAGTGCTTCACACTATATTTGTACTTAAAATAGTAGCTCAATTTAAAGAGAAGTGTCAGCAGCACAAAAACCCTTACTGCTCTCTATTTCCTCACGGCTTGTGATTAGGGTCCTGCTGGGAGGTGGGTTTTCCCTTGTCCTGAAGAGGTGCCACAGCTACTGAAATAACTCTAACCCAGAGAGACAGGCTGTATTTTTTTGTGTTTATTTTCACCCTGCCTGCTGTTTATTGTCAATAGCTACTATGTCCCAGGTGGAGAGATGCCCTGTCTCCATGCTTACTGAGTTTACGCTCTCTTTTGGAGAAGCAAAATTATTAGCAACTCCTAAAATAGCTGAAGCCATTTCCAAAATAAGAGAACAGAACAAAGCAAGGGCAGCCAAACTGCTCTACATAAAACTGGCTTGATAGTAGGTAGAGAGGAAAACAAAGCAAAATACAAGAACTCAAACTATCATGATGGGAGAAAGGGAATGAATGTAAGTTACTTGACTGCCTCACCCTGAGTTCTGGGTTAACTTAGACATCCCTTCTCAAAAAACATATACGACATTCAGAAGCAATCATAAAGAATAATTATAGTCTTTCAAAAATTTTACAAAGGTGTATGAAAGAAAGATGTGGGTTTACCTCTAGGTTGGGAAATGTATACAGAATATAAAATAAATAGTCATTTAGGAAGAAGGAGGAAAAAGTAAAGAACATACCTTAAGTAGAAATTCATTGTTGACAAATTAAGGCAACACATTTACAGTTGCTACAAGTACAAATATATTTATATATGTCTTGATGATACTTCGTTTTACAAGTCGCCATTAATTTACACAATTTAATTCAGCAGAGGACTAAGACTTTGCATGAACAAAACGATTTGCATTTACAACTTCTGAAATAAAAAAGACCAAGTCAACTGTTACCAGCCTGAGGTTAAAAAGATATTTACGAATATGTAATTTTGCGTCAGAATACATCTGAGACATCTGGTAGAGGACAGGAACAGTACAGGTGAGGCTGAATAGACTGTCCATCAAGTTAGCATGCATACCCTGCATGCAAGCAAATAGCAATTTGTCAAGGATTGATTCTAGCATGGTGACAATAAGTCACACTGGATTCAGATTAAAGGTGACTAAAGAATAATTCTAAGCTCACCTTTCTCTGCACAAAGGTTTTGCACAAGTGCATTTGGTCAACATCTTTAAAGTGTGTAATCCACTGGCAAATAGAGAAGGATCTGTAAGTCAGCTATTTATGAGCAAAGACAAAGGAAGCAGCAGAGAGTGTTCTAACAGTTTCTCCTTCAAGAAAGTGACATTAATGAAGTTCCTAGAAAATAAAATAATGCAGGGGAAGAGATAATAAACACTAGAGAGGCAAGCATGACCTGTGTTCCTGAATTGAGACCAAGAAGCAGCAAAAATATCTGCCATGAGCTGGTTTCCCTTTCTGCAGGAAATACATCCATATGTTCTTTGTAGATGTCCAGCTCCTCAATTATTTCCATCATATGTAGCTGAAGTTGATCACCTCAAAAATCATCAAGGAAAAGGGAGGACAGACTGCAACATCCACATGCACTTACAATCATTGTGTGACTGCAAATGCCAGATGCCTTGGGAAGCTCAACAAGACATCAGAAAATTGTTTCAAAAAAACAGGAACTGAAGGCACCATCTGACCTAACATATGATAAGAGGAGAGCAGGAATCATGAAGGAGGGAGACTTTGATGATCAAGGCTGATTACCAAGAAAAGCAAAGTGCATTTATGCAAAGCAAGCAAAGACAATGAAACTTGTCCTAACTTAAAGCTAGGTGGGTGCCCAAGGATTGACAAAGAAGCAGAAAACCCCCAAGAAACTACCACCACAGAGGAGAACCCACCAGGAGAGCAGAAAGCAAGGAGGTGGAAGAGGCAACTAATCTACACTGAAGTCTCTGTATCCCAAACATTCTGTCCGTTATGGACAGTCGAAATACACCAGCTAAGAGGGACTGAGGACCGAGGTACCCGAGCACCTGTCAATCATGAAACAGAAACTAGATTAAATCAGCAAAGTAGTAATTAATTTTTTATCATAATGACCTGCATTCCTGTCCCAGACACATAACAGGTTCAAGGATTCACCTGGGCAGCAAGTCTCAACCCCAAAAATCCAACCTGAAGGGAAAGAAATGTATGGAGGAGATGCGAACAACTACTAAGTTGCATTAGCAGTTACAGCAAACTCTTTACAGCAAAGCAAGCCCTATGTTTGAACTCATGGAATGTGGCAATACAATAGTAACAGGTATCAGACACATAAAAAATTCCGTGTGAACGATGAAATACAGTGATGTGGATGGAGTGAGAGGTTGTACAAAAATCTTTCGCTCAGGAGAAGTCTTGAAAGTCTATCCAAGGTGTCCTAAGTAATGCATATGCAGCTTTCTATCACTTAAAGATCAATGGGAAGAATTGAGGGTGAGGAATGGTTTTGAAACCCAAGATACTTGAACAATCTAGCAACTGGGAAGATAAAGAGTGACAAAGATAAGAATCAGATAAAACACTAAAATTTAGTGACAGGTGAAGTAAATGTTGAGAAAAATAGGTGTGGTTTTAGAGATAAGGATTAGAAACTAAGGAGGTCAAGCAATAATGGAGGAACTGATTCTAAAGACTCAAAAATATAATACCATCCAGCCTGGTTTTGTTTTCTAAACTGTCCCTCCTTGCCATGAAATAAAATATTTGCGTAGGTTTGGCAGACTATACAGTACTCTGTAAACAACCTACTGATAGCTACAGTATAAGGAAATTCTAAGAAAATGTCAGGATAAGGAATCAGTTGTGTCACTTGAAATGCCCCCTGGGGAAGTACAGGCATCCAAGTACCGAGGCTGATTTTATATTCCAATTTCTTTTTCAGAGTACCAAAGCCGAAAAATCACACTGTCCCCTGCTTAGATCACGTAGCTGGCTCAGAACAAGATGAATTTCCTACTGATACTATGCTTCAGGAAATTGCTCATTGCATGTTCCCTCGGGCTGGATGCCAAAAGGAAATTAAAGATACATTGGCCAACTCAGCTGTTGTGCAGTAACAGCATCTGCAAAATACATCTCATGATCTTTGCCATGTCAGGGCAACCTCTCTGCAAATGAAAGTTAATAAGATTTGGATTGAAAGGCGTGGTGATGAGGAGTTTCTAATGTCTGCGACAGATTCTCAGCTGCTGGGCCGGCTGCAAGAGCCAGGATAGAGTACTTGCTAAGGACCAGGACCCACAAAATCATCAGACCTATTACCTTCCTTCCTACCAACTGATTTGTACCAGGGAAGGCAAATGCTGCAGCTCACTGAGAGGCAAGATTTTGTCAGCATTCAGAACAATGCTGATGTTTTCTAACTGGTAACAAGTCGGTTTTCTGACTGCTAATTTCATTTGGGCAGGGGGAGAAAGGGGGATGAAAAGGATGCAGTGGGGTTTTTTTCTTCTGCAAGTGTAATCCTTCTTTAGAAAAAAATCCCTCCGAGATATATATGACTGGACAATCTGTACACAGCTCTAAACAAAAATATCACCTTAAACGAGCCAGCTATTCAGAGAGCAGCACAGCAACAAACCACCATATTATGCAGCCACTTAGAAGAATAAGGACACCTGGCTCCAACTGCTCTAAGATGTCACCTCACTGCATTCCTCTGAGGCAAAGCTTTCTCAGTCACAGGTATTCAGTAAGATACTCATCTGTTGAGATACTGAACCCTGTCCCAATCCTGAACAACACTCAGATCAGAGTAATCCTATTTACTCATTCACATCTCACATACTCTCAGTGACAGAGCACAACATCCAGGACTGTGCCCATTTTCTGTTGTCTACTGTCTAGGTCACTCCATCCTTTCCAGCACTGAGAGACACATGCTTTTTAGCCTGTTGCTTCTCAATACTCCTGCAAAGAACAGCAGAGTCCTTTGGCAAAAAGGGAAACAGTCCCAAACACATATTTGGGTTCCCTTGGACTCAGCTAGACTAACCTTTCTTTGAATGTTGCAGTCATTTGAATTTCCACTTTATATTTTTATTTGGGCAGTGTCCATGAGCAAGTAGGATTTTCAGTGTTAGCCCTCATATGATTGCAGCATGCCTAAAAGATACTTTCAAGACTCTATCTATTACAACACAGAAGTCTAACAGCTAGTTACTCAATGGAAGCTTTGGAAACTAAGCAGGAGTTAGACTTCTAAATATTGTTATGTACCTAATGATTCTCTCATCTGGAGACTCACAGAATGTCCCCCACAGCAAAATATATAAAAACGTGTAGAGGAGATGGGTTTTTATAGATTACTTTCTCCTGGTTTAGCCACAATACTAAATGCATTGCAATGCATTGTCATATAGTGACACTGATGTGATCGACATGCCACTTGCAGGGAACACACCACTTAATTGACAGCACGGTGGGGAAGCACGAGCTCTTCTTTTTACATAAAAAGAAAGAGAAGAGCATCCCTTGCCAATTTGCAGAAATAGGCTGGAAGTTGTGGCTATGAAAAATTTTTTTCCTCATCCAACAGAAAATATCATCTACAGCATAAATTAAGACTACTGCAAGCATTGTCAGGGCTTGCTAACAATAACCTCAGTAAGAATGAGAATGGGTCTCAGATGCAGAGGGAGATGTATAAATATTCTCCATGGTTACAGATTTCAAACATAGCCATCTGAAGAGCGAGTGCCTTCGTGTCCCATTTAGTTCAATAGGAACTGAAGCATCTTCAAAAGCGAGTCACAGATCCTGTTAAAATCACAGCCAAAAATCCCGATTATGCTATCTGTAACAGAACACACTTCCCAGAAAACATGCCATGTTAGTAATGACATCAATAAGGTATAAGTGAGACATAAAGAAGGTACACATTCAGTGTGGGTGAAGGCTTGGCTGATGTAATATGGCCAGTGTCAGAAACCATGCTGTAAGAAAGGCATAGATCAATCACAAAAGATCAGAAGTCTAGAAGACATGATCTGTGAGAGAAGATGAAATGAATGTTCAGTCTAAAGAGGAGTCATCTGAACAAGGACAAGATGTAAGAGCATTCAAGAATACAAAAAACTCTTGCAAGGAGAGAAAGAATCAAATTGAAAGCTTGGAAGAGCAATCCACTGCAAGTTACCAAGTAGAGAAGCCACAACAGGCTCAGAAAATCCTGTAAGCCAAAATAGATCTGGCAATGCTTTTGTAAGATGACAGTATCACCTATATGCTTATCCTGTTCGTAAGTAGAAGACAGAACAATTAGCCTTAAGTCTACACAAAGGAAAACTCAGGTTAGTTATGAAGAAAGGGAGAACCAAAAGTCTCCCTAGCAATAAGGGCAGTGATTCTTCTAAGTGATTGCTCAGAGAAAAGGCAGGATCTCCATCACAGGAAGTTTTCAGAAAGAAACTCTTGTCAGGGGTAACACAAATCCTGCCTTTGTAGAGAAGAATGGACTGGATGACCATCAGGCCTTCTCTCATCTTATGGTAGGAGGCTTTAATATTGAAAGGTTGTTAGCCCACCACCCTCCCTGAATAAAAGGTGTCCAGACTAGTTTCAGAGACCTGAGCTAGCCAGAAAATAGCTGTTTGGAGCACACCTATCACACTGCAATATTATTTCCTTAGATAGATTACTAATTTAAAAAAGGTGGGGAGGACAACCTATCTACCTCAGCCTACAGCTGGGACAGTTATTGAGCACTAAGAAAAGTACATCTGCCAACAGGCACCATGAACCTTCTTTGCATGCTGAAAATATCTTGCAAACTGGTTGCTAGGTGCTCTGCTCCTTGACATTTACATGCTTGAACAAAAACACATCTGCTGTTTAGCAAAACGTCATAATAAATGTCATTTTTAAACATTGTCTGCTGCAGTTCTGATTAGCTTGTAAGCAAAACATGAGCATCATTTCAGTTCTTAGAGGGAAGTCCTGTTACGTGGCAGACGAATACAGGCCGTCTTGTAAAATGCTGGGGGCTTGTGTGGCCACTTGTAGAAAGCAAGTTAAAAAGAAAAATTATGTTTTACTGACAGTCTCAATTTAAAATGCTAAGCAAAATAAGTGGGTTTGTAGGGATATTCTTATTAATTCATCACCTCTCAATAATGCAAGGTAGAAACAATGTGAGAGGGTTCATGCAATCCATTACGTAACCTAAAAAGAAAGAAGAGTGTACCTTTTAGCAGGCAACAGCCTGGATCTCAAAAAAAAACACCCCACACAACACTGTATTTGATCTCTAGTTCTGGCCAATGCATAGAACAATGCTGAATTAGTACCTTATTCTCCTCTAACACCTGAAAAAATTAATAAAAGGAGAACAATGCTACTTTAGCCTAGTTTAGTTGTTGCAGGGGCTGTCTCTCACCTTTGGTAAATGTTCTGGGGGACCAGTGTGTCAGTACAGAAGCAAACAGGTAAACAAACAAACAAGGTGGCTTTCAAAGATGGAGTCCTATGGTTTTGCTGGACCAATAAAACTCATGATAGATTGCTGCAAAATGGTTTCCTCTTGACATCAGCTTTGAATGGTTAAAGACATGATTTGCTGAGCATATGGGGGATTTGTTGCTATTGTGGCTGGCTGTAGCAGGGGCAATGCAAGAGGTGCATTCACAGCAGCACCACTCCAGGGTGGAGCTGGACTGAGAACAGGTACTGGGCATCCCACCAACTGCTGCTGAGCTGCAAGAAGCTGCAAGAAGGGCAAATGGAAAAGTTGGTTCTTATTTCATCCTTGCTATTATTATACAAACAAATCAATAGAGAGCAGAGGCTTTCAACCTCTAAACCCAAGACAAAGGGACAGTGACCAAAAGCCTTTACTGGGCTGGCTGTTTAGTGACAAGGGAAAGAGTTTGAGCAGTGTGACACTGGCTCCCAGGGGGTGTACGTCAGCATCGCAAGACTGACAGCCTCCGAATGACAGCAAAGGAATGAGTGATGATTATACAATACCACAGGAGTTCTGTGTACCTCACACACCACAGCTTCTGTGCAAATAGCATGCTTTGGCCAGGCTTGCAACCTTCATCCGTTACTTGAGGTAGAGAATAAGAGAGAGGAAAAGGTCTCAGCTGATCTGTCTTCTGGGACAAGGTGACACCAGTCAGTCCATTGCAGACTGATGTGACAAACTCCCAAGAGCTGTTAAGTAATGCATTCCTTGCTAGTTTGGCTTGACTTCAATAACCAAAAGTCTTCTGCACCACTGGGTGCATTAAACTACCCATTAGCTGATCAGATATGAATTTAGCAACATTGAAGAAACTCAGCACAAGGGCCAGATTTGTCACGGTACATAAGTTCAGGAAGCTGGCGAATCCTACTACATACTGAAAAGTATGAATCTACATCTAGCTGCAACATTGTGTAGAGTATAAGGCTAGAAAACTTAGAAGGGAAAAAACGGTCTTGAGTATGAGCTTGGGTTAAAAGGGAAGAACGGGGGAAAAAAGTATTTATGTAAATTAGGGGTTCTAGAAGCCAGAGATGATTACAGTTAACATAAAGCTGATCTAAATTTGAATGGCCATATATAAAAGTTACTTGCTTGTCGCTGCAGGCTTTGCGGTTTTCACTGTATCTTGCAATACTTGGTGCTTGATTTCAAGATCAAGCTCTTGGAAACAAAATACTGTATGAATTTCAAGTTGCTTCTTGCTAGGAAGACCTCAAAACTTGGGCAAACCCCAAGTGTAACCTGTGGGCCCAAAGGAAACCATCTGTAACCTGCAGGACAGTTAAAAGGAACCATAAACATACCTATGGGTGACAGACCACCAGTGTTGGTCTTAGAGATGCTGCAGGCTCCATTGCTCTTGTTACCATGCTTCTGGCTCAGATATTCTCTAGAAGGAAAGTCACTGTCACTGGTATAATACAGAAAGACAGCTTTGCCTGGTCACCAACATCAAGCCCAAGGCAGGGAAACTCAAGCACCTTTCATTCACCTTTTAGACACTGTGCATAGGCCCCATCCACATGCTTACAGACATACCAAATCAGTCTGACTTCTTGTGAAATATGGACTTCTGCAAGAGGGAAGAGGAATAATAGAAGCCATTGCTCTGCATGTTCAGTGGATTCTGTCTTTGAAAAAGATAAATTAATTTGCTGAAGGTTTTCCCATCATCTTGGCACTAAAAGAGATCCATTCTTGTGTTTGTAAGCAAGCACACCACCAGTTATTGTTAAAAGTAATGTATTTGCTCTGAAACCTTACAGGTCAGTCTGTTCCAATGCATCTAACAGTCATAATAATGAAAACTTCCACTTCTGTCATAGCAGATGAAAAAGGAGAAATGCTGATACTACGAGGAAAAGGTTTATCAATATACATCTGACACCACACATTTATAAACAATACAGATAATACTAGCAGGCATTCAAATGCCCTAACTGTGTAAATCTGTGTTAATTAGAGCTAAAAACAGTTAGCGGGGGAGGTCTGTTCCACAGCATCTGATGTTTATGCATGTTTTGGGGGCTATTTTTAAAAAGCTGAAGGCAGAGTAAGATTATTTCAGGAACATTTCAGTGTGCTGTTTCTCACAAAGCCTAAGTGATTAGTGCTGAGGGTAATTTGTGTGGAGATGTTTATCACCTTTGTGCTAGTATTTTTTTTACTACTGTATTTTTATTAATTCAGCAGTTTGATACCCAGCTGACGTGCTGAGGGCTGATATAATGGAAAAGCAGATAGAATACTATAAATAAAGACCAGCTCAGAATGGGGGCATTTCACTGCCACTGTGAATCCACTCTCCCTGAGAAAGGATGGCTTTTCTGACTGCTCTCTGGAAAAACAACAGCAGACAGCTACATTAAAACAAGCTGAACCAAGCATACAAAAAAATAAGTTAAATTTCTACAAGTTATTCACGGCCATGTATTTAATAACTGGGTCTGGAAGGAATGGAAAAATTGAAATTCACGATGCTACCTTATGCCATATTTTCTTCCTATAGCTTTCAAATGTCGTGAGAATGATTTAGTGAGTTATATAATTGAAGACTGATAGTTTTCCCTATACAGTAATAGACTAGGAATCCAGTTCATATCTAAATATTAAGAAATGTACGTGCTATTTGGAAGGAGAATCCTGTGTAAATTTTTGCTGGAGTGATCCCAAATATTTCCTTATTTATGGGGAAAGAAGGCTTAAGGAAAGGATAGTAGCTAGTATGAAATACAGAACAGCCTAAAAATTAGGACTCTAACTTGAAGGAATTATATTAAATTGTACAATAGCCTTCCATGAACCAAGATCCATTTTAAGCACTCCTCAGAGTTAATAGTAACCATATTAATCAACATGTTTTAATTCATTGTGAAGATGATTACAATAAACCTTTCAGACTCATGTCAAAAAACCCTATTCAGATGAAGCCCTTTAAGGAGCTGAACTACACAAGAGAAGTTAACATTCGGACCACAGCAGAAAAAAAAAAAGCCACAAAACAAACACATTATCCCAATGCAGTTCTCAGAGGCACTCTGAAAATTAGTTCCATCATTAGCAATAAGAGGTATATCTTTTAGAAAGCTGGGCCCTATGGAGTGCTGATGCAATTACCGTAAGCATTATACTTTGATGTTATAACTCATTCCTTCACACCACCTGATCACAAAACTTCATGGAAGGTGGACACAGCCTTCATTCTAGCCATAGCAGTATAAACTGAATGGTTTAACTAATGCTGACTTTCCGATCACATTTCTGGATTATACTGCAGACCATACAGTTTTAGAAACTGGGAATACGTTGCTCAAGTTTTGGTTTATGTATAAAGCAAAAGCCTTTCATTCATTCCGCGGTTAATTTATCACACATGCTGGCACATTCCACTTCCGCATTTGCTCATATGAGAGATCTGGCATCTCTGAATCTGTGTGCAAACAGATCTCTATAAAGCAGAGAGTTACTCAGAAATAATACCAGAGCTGATTACCAGACTGGGTTGCAACTTCCTGACATGCATAAAAGAAAGATTAGCAAGAACTTTATTGCAACAAAACACTGTTATGTACTTTGTAAAAAAAGAACTGTGATTAGGAGAGATTTCTTATGACTGGAGAATTAAAAGTGAGAGAAAATAAAGGCTCCCAAATCTTTTAGTATAAAAACATTACCTTTAAAAATAGTTTAGATAAGCTTGCCTATCCTGAATAAACAGAGACATGAGGGTAATTTTTGTCATTTTAAATAAACATTTTACAACAGAAAAGAAAAATACTTTTATTTTCTAAGTGTTCTGCCCTGGCAATTTATTTTTCTAATTCACTATATTAAAATAGAGAATGGGTCAAATTATCAAAAACTAATTTGTAGTGCAGAGATCACAGTGAGTAATTTCACTTAATGAAGCTGTAATCAATGCCTGAGCAACTCCATTATTAGTATCATTACATTATTTATTTATACTCTGTATTGCTAAACTCTTCACCATAAACAGTCTTTAAAGGCAAAATTTGCATAAACTGAAACGTGTATTACTCCAGAGTTGTGCAAACAACCTCTTGTAGAAGTGAAGTAGCTCTCATGCAAGACACATGAGATCTAGAAGGTCAGGATCAGACATTGGTTTAAGTCAGCCTGCCTGAGAAGATGTCAGTTTTGCCTTTTAACAACAAAAGCAGGTAAATGGATAGAAATGGTTGTGACAGGAGTTCATGCTTGCTAGTAGTAATTACAGCAGCTTTCCTCAGGAACATCTCTGCCTGGACCCATCTCATATTGGCTATGAAACCATATGATACAGACAGCCTACTCTCCCTTTAGAAGGGATGCCACTTGTGAACAGCAGGATCTTTTTGGCTGAAATAGTCCCCCTAAAACTCCACGGAAAGCAACACAGGAAATTTCAATGTGAGCAGTTAAATTTAAAGAATTATTAAACAACTGAGATGGTCTCAGTGTCCCCACTGCCACCTATTGAAACAACTCTTATTTTTGCATGCCTGCTATGGCACATAGGCCGTAGCTTTAAATGTTCACCTAGGACACTAGCACAGTCACTTAGCCAATGAATTCATTTCTCAGATGTTAAATAAGTGGTGGCATCTCAGTGCACTAAGAAAACCTGTGGTTTCCCAAACTGACTTTTTTCCTAGTAGCAGAAAGGGAGCAGCTCTGTCACTATTGTTTGCCAAGTACCTACCACACTAGTTCCACCCAGTTGCACCTGTAAGAACTTGGGACAGTGACACCCAGAATGCCTGAAGACCCAAGATGTCCTAGCACTAGCAACAAAATACAAAGACAAGGGATGTAAAAGTTGCTTTGCGACAAAACCTCTAGAACCACTGCTTCTGCAAGACATAGAAGTCAAAGCATTTCCAGAAGCTTGTAAACCCCTAGAACTTCCCCTTTACGAGGTCAGAATAGATATAACAACATTTGTTTTATACATGCAGACAAACAATTTTTTATTTTATTGAAAGAAAAAACTAACTGTTCTCATCAGCTTTGTTATTCAGTAAGTATTCAATAAGCTGGTCAAGGCCTAAAAAGGGCATAACAGGCCTACAGTTCTATGGAAAAGTAATTAAACGTCTTCATCAATTAACCTCAGGCACAAGAGGTAATGCTTATTTCATGAGACTCAGTTTACCTGGTGATATAGGGGCAAAGCAATATTTCATAATCTCCAAAAAGAAGATCTCATCATTATTCTAGTATCAGAAGCTATATCCTCTCTAGTGATACAAATTGTTATCCTAAAGATATGTGCTTCTTAATATCACTGGTCTCTGTCTAGACAAATATTAAACAAAGGCTAACAAGATATGGAAAACTATTAAAAAGCCAGATCCCCTATACACCACTGGAATAAATTAGCTGGTTTCAGCTAAAGAATGTCACACAGATATCAGAGCAAAACAAATGTACAGACTGAATTTCACTTATGAAGGAGCATAAAAAAAAAAATCAACTTCCATTGCTGCCTAGAAGTAATTTAAAGTAATTGCCTTTACTTGTACAACTGTATGACCACAGAGCTTTATGAGAGTGCACACAATCAGCATGTTTTGAAACTATAACCAGTGATGCCTTTATAAATTCACAATGTGAAGTTTGGATACCTATCACCATAAGATCCCATGTTGCTACAGAATTGAATCTGCAAGGTGATTATCTGGTTATGCAGTCTGGGGCCTATACACGATGTTTATGCACAGGCCACTGAGACATGTTCTGACTCCCTCAGATTCAGATGAAAGGAATTAATTATAGATGGAAAATGAAGGCTTTAAATTTGAAGCAGGTGGTCAGCTCTTCTACTGGCATGGAAGAGCTCAGCTCTGGTGACAGTTTAGCTGCCTCCAGTTAAGCAACCTTTCAAGTCCGCATAAAAATGCCAAATCTGAACGGAGGGTGGGAAAAAACAGCTCTCCTTTCACTCCAACCAGACAATGCTATAGGTAAATTTGTGTGATAGAAAGTTACATATGTATTTACTTTGAAATTACTGCCAGTGTTATATGGCATAATCCAATTATAGGTTACATCAATCACTTTTTTCCATTGCTCTATTTGGAAAGAAGCAAACCGTGATGACAAGATCTAGGTCTGGACTAACAGAGATATTTTAGAAAATCCTATTTTATTTGTGAACAAGCATTAATTTCTATGTGATACATCTAAAGCAGAGATTAATTCCCTAGAGCTTTGACTTAATATGCACTGCCAGCCCTGTTTTTCTAAACACATGACATGCATGCATATTCTGTAGCTTGTCTTCTCTCAGGTATTTCACACCCATAAGCAATCCAGTGTAGGAAGATTTGTCACATGTCCCATCCATGCAGTATTGCTTTATGCTATGTTGAAGGGGTAAGAGATAATATGAAAGTGTTCAGCATTGCCTGTAGGCAGTGGGTTGTTCTCTGCCAAGAGAAGTTTCCCCAAGTTATTGATAGCAGTTGTACCTTATGGTAACAGCATCAAGATGGATGGAAAAGTCCTTTAGCTAATTTAGCCAAACTGAAAATGAAGACACTAGATACGGCAGAAAATGATCAGATGACACGATTGGGACATCCATCCAGCTGCCATGTTCATTACAAACAAGCACTTTATGGCAGAACTTCCTATCAGAAAGTTCCTTTCTAAGAAAATAGAACATAATTTCTCAGAGGTTGGCTTAGAAAAAAAATAGGCATTTGATAGCCCAATTTTGTTACCAGAGCTGTTCTTTATCCTCCAGAGTCTTTATCGCACCCCTAGTTACATGATAGTTTACTCAAAGGAAGACGACTGCAGAGGATGGAGCATGGAAGTTTATTACAGCTGAAGACTGCCACAGAAAAGCAAAAGCAGAGCCAAAGAAAACCCCAAATCAAACTTGAATCTGGTTTTGTAAGGAAAAGCTGTTTAAGAGGTGTGGAAACGTTCTGCACCTGCTGTTCTGCATGGAAATTGCACTCCTGTAAATTGACAGAACTATTATACAAATTAAGCCTACTTAATGCAATATTGTTGTATACTTTGTATCTATTGATGTCAGTAACCATAACTGGCCCAAACACATTGCAGTCAAATGTTAACCTAGCGCAGTAGAAAATTAGTTTTAAATCACATTATTATAACAGATGATGTTCAAAACAAATGCAGTGGTGAATAAGCGCCCTCTTAAGGGCATTTGGTATGAATAACGTTCCTTCAATGCACTTAAATAATTTTTAAGTTCAATACTGAATTTTTCCCACAGCTAAAATGGCACCTTTAACATTTCCCCCTTCCCAATATTTCAAAAGTGCTGTGAAAGGTTTTGAAATATTAGCTAGACTTCCAATTGCATCTATTTCTAAACTAAATCACCAGTCACTGTGAGTACTGAGCTGGCAAGAAGTTATATAAAATGTTCATTCCAGTGTGTGATACACACCTGTTCCATTCCTCTAACAATAATTAATACCAGGATGTTTTCACTTACCTGAAGTAGGGGGGAAACAAGTAGAGGGAGACTAAACTAATAGATTTAGCCTTTGGCTGCAGTAAGCCATAATAAAAACAAGAATTCTTCCTAATTATTCATATTGCAGACATTGCTATGTTTTTCTGATCACGTGAATACACCCCAGACTGAGAGGAAAAGAAAAATTCAAAATGCCATTTTGTGTTACTCATCAATATAAAAGAAGCATGAAATTGCCTTCAGAAACCATCATAAGAGACCTATAGGTAAAGGCCTACATGCTGTTCCAAAAAAGGCTTGGCCATGCCACATGGGATCCTTTGGGAGAGCTCCCACAAATTTAGGATGCTGTGCCAGTGAGCCAGAACAGTAACCTCACTTTTTCCCTGACACACGGTTCTTGTTGAACTGGTTGCAGAAAACAGGTTTACCAGAAGCTGAAGGTTGCTCAGAATGGTTTGTAACACAATCTTTGCCATTTAAGAGCTCTCATATAATCAGAATGACAACTTCAAGCTCCAGACACAATTTGGATAAGTTGAATAATCTTCTCTCCTTCAACAGGATATCCTAATGGTCATTTTCACATCTTAGCTCAGTGAAGCTACTATCTCAACATAAACCAGATGCATCCTTGCTTACAACAATGCTGCAGGGAACCTAGGATACTGACAGATTCTATTTATACACATTCAGCTGTAAAACTAACTCAAAACAAAGTAACTTCTTAAGAGTTTTCCACCTAGCAGGCCCCAAAATCCAGGTCAAGTCCATACTTCAAAGCTGTTCATCAGGTCAGCTAACATTATGTGGGCATCAAGGATTTGCTTAGGCACTGTTCTCATAGAGCTTAAGTAGGGCCAAAAAGAGTAAATAAAAGCATTTATTTCTGGTAGGAGACACCTATAAACTGCTGAACACAGGAAAATCTTCCCCCCAACTTCGGTACTTTGGCCGCAGGCAAACCAAATGGTAATACCAGTTGATCCCCATGAAGGCAGTAGTAAGGCAGTAGTTTGTTTTGGTGTTGGTTCCCCCCCCTCCCCCCTTATTCTCAACAGACTGGGTCTTCCTGTTCCTTTTAGTATGTTTCTTAAACATAGCCTAATGAAGAGACTTTCTACTTTCAGAGTAGCTATCGCAGTCATTGCTTCAGCAGGTAGACCAACCTGTAAGGAAAGATATTTCAGGAACTCCAAGTTTGAAGAAAGTCTACTGTTGAACACCACACCTCCGTATATCCTCTCCTGTAATCTTATATTTTAGATATTTCTGATGAAGGAAACTAATGTTTCTCAAAAGCAATTGATCTAGAAATATTTGCTTTGGACATTTATAGACAAAAGTTTGGTTTTGGAGTGTTCTTTCCAACAATGTGCAGCAGCAGCCAGTAGAAAGAGAAGCTGTCCTAGGAAAAAACATTACCAGCTATAGCCAAAAGAGAGGTGACCCTGTAAACCTTTCCTAAACTGCTTTTGGAAGGGATTACTTGCAAGTTGTCTTCGCTTTTATAGAAAGCGCAAGAGAAGGGGGGTAGGGTGTGGTGTCAGAAGAAGAAACTGAAAGGAGCCTGTTTCAAAGCTGACAGTAGAGTAATGCAGTAATGTAATGTAATGTAAGGGCAAGAGATATCTCTTGCCCCTTTTCTGATGTCTTTTTAAGACTAGGGTAGGGTGCATCAGTTGCACTGACTGCATAATATTATACTTTCAAATCAACACTCTTGGCATTCCACTATTTCAGTGGGCCAAGCAAGGGAATAACTAAAATATTGCTCCCATTTTTCAGCACAGAAGTCTTTTCAGGAGAGACCCAGCATCAAATGAAGGCTACTACATGAGCACAAAATTCCCAAGCCACATGCCCAGCTATACACTGCCACAGCCACACATACCACCTCCCATTGTCGGCTGCCTGCAACTCCTCAGACTCCGCATACTGGGTAAGCCCTTGCTAGGCATGTTAATCAAACAGCTTTAATTTCTTTGATAAGTTATTTTTCTTAGGAACATACCTGTTTTAGGAACCCATGGTGATAAGCAATGACACTACAGCAGAAATGGATGTTTTACAGCTTTAAACTACTAGGTTATAGAATCACTGTGGAAATACTAGAAGTTATTCTCCCATAGCTGTTCTTATTTGTAATAACAAATGTTACTCAAACTAGCCTTTGAACAATTGTCCTACTTTATCACCGCCAGTCACCACAGGACATATTCACAATACAGCATGTAAGCAACCAGCCCAGTGATATGGTATTGCCATTGCTAGTAACAGCCCATAGGCTTTGTACTAAATTTGCAGGGCCTCAGGACTGGGACTTCTCCGGCTTGCTCTGTCTGAACTTATCTTGACCTGCCTGCAACTCAGTTTAGCTTCATTTAGCTGTAACAGGAATTTTTCCAATTGACTAGGTGTCTATGGCTAATTCGTTTTACTTCTGTTTATCTTTGTATGGCACCACCATGGTTCTGACTAACAATATGATACAGAGAAATGCAGCCTGATATGACATCAGAGGCCTGAGGAAATGTAGACACGTGATGCAGTATAGAAGTACAGGCACGGAATGATTAGAGATGGGGCACAGGCGTAGCTCTTGGAACTCCACAGCTATGAACAACTCACCAATGGTCAGTTAAAGAAATGCAGAATGAACCTGGAAAAAACTTGGTTTAGGACTAATGAAGGGAACAAAGAAATAGTATCTAACATGAGCAAAATGGCCATATATAGTAAATTTGAACGTAACATGGAACTGCAGAACAGAGAAAAAGCAGAGATGTACAACTGTATTAACCAGACCGATAAAGAACCTGAGTAGATCCTAGGATAAGGAAGAAACAACCATCAACAGGGAAAAAAGTATTCTTCCTGGTGAAGGACTCTAGACACTAACAACTCACTTCAACACCCCTTGCCAACATCAGAGTGAAACCACAGGTCATGGGACATCAGGGAGTGGAACAGCTATGTCAGCATAGTTTGCGGTTTGGTAGTCGAGTGGTTTATGTTCTTCAGATGTTATTATTCTTCCGTGCAAATATATCAAGACCAGGCTAAGGGGATTCCTAAAGCGGCACTGCATTGCACTGAGCAGCACATACCCAAGCTAATATAGCACTTCAACTGAGTACTTTGTCTAGTCCCACATCACACTGTAGTCCTGAGCTGAGAGTTTAAATAATAAAGCAAGAAACTCCTTTGCTTGACCATAACTGAAATAACTGCCCAGAAAGGCTTTGTCTAGTGTTATTGTCCCAGATATACATCCTCAATTAATACAAGTTGCTTTCCACCATTATCCCACAGTCATATGTGAGTTTTACTAGCAACAATTTTCTCTTTAGACTTGTACTTGGCTATTCCTAATTACATGCAAGGCTTTTTTTCTGGTCAGATTATACTCTCACATATATTCAGGGCTCATCTTACTCAAGCTTCCCACGGTCTTGGTATAGTCCAGGAGACAATATGAAGGGTCGGGGGGGAGGGCATGGAGAAGAGAGAGCCTCTCTTTGTCACAGCTCCTAGACTACAAGTGCTGTGGAAGCGCTAGTTTCATTTGACATTATTCTCTCCAGTCTCTCAGGGTGGAAAACACAAGTTCATTACAAGTCTGTTCCAATTGTACTAACATAAATCATATTACATAATGTAAAAGCAGTATTAATTGGTGCATCTAGGACTCTACACACAATTTCTTAATTTCTTTCCCTGTGAAGAGCTTGAGCTGGAAAGGTCTTCAGGAAGATGAAGATTGCTCTACCCATTTCTCTATATAAAGAGGACTTTAAAAGCTAATTTTATCTAAAGTGTGCTCCTTGTGCCTTCACAAGATAAACCACCACAGTTTTGTTAAATGTCTCTTAATAACAATGGATCTGTTACCACACAGTTATGTCCATTTCTCAGACAGGAAACAGCACGTTTATTGCTTCCTCTTCTTTTGGGATTATGGATTAATTCTGAATAAGCATTGTTCTTCTCAACAAGGCATTATTGATAGCCTAAGTTTATCCTTTTTACAGTTACACACGTAAGGAAAAGATGTTTAAGAGACAAGTGAGGAGACGAAAGGCAGCTAGAAAAGCAATAGGGGTGACTAATGGACAAATTCGCTTTTAATATATTCTCTGTGGAAACTAACTATTCCTGCTTAAATTTGCTCTATAAAATGACATTCTCTCTCACTCCCCCACACGCCCATTTGCATTTCACACACAGGTCTGACCAACAGTAACTGAGAAATACTATTATAGACAGTAAATGTGCAAACCTGACCTTTTCTCTAATTGGATAACGTCTCCTAAGACATTCAGAGTCTGATTTTGTTCTCAGTTACAGGGATGTAAATCAGGATGAGTTTCTTCTGAGATCAGAAGAATTATATTCTTAGCCTTTATGCCTTCTGGTGGTCTATTACACAAAAGCACGCATGTCCTTTTGCCACAGACAGCCGAGACACATCTGTCTGTAGCACGTTGCCACTATGATCCAAGATGAACCAGCCTCGTTGATTAAGATAGAGGGCAAGATTCAACAGACATTGAAAGTAACAACTAATTTGTCCAATCCCTGAATCACCAGCACGATAACTAGCATGTAAACTACAGCTTGGTCTTAGGCGACACGGCACACAACAACATAGCTGTGTAAGGAAACCCAATTCACACGTATTTGCATTCTTCAGGCCAGCTTTTAAAGACTAGGTCCCAAAGGCAGTAGAAAATTAAAAGGCTTTTGTAAACGGATGGCAATTAGCCTCTAAGTCATCTGTACCTCTTAACATGAAAGTTTATCTTTATAATCACTAGCTATAGAAATAAAACTAGCGTGATAGTTTCAAACAGATTTCCCACAGTTTCTTTTGGGAAGAGGCTACCTTCTGGCTATAAAACTGTCAGCCCACTAATGAGAGGCTTGGGAACAGCATGTAAGAATGTGAAAAAGCTATCTTGCCTGAATTCAGAAGTTCTTATCTTCATCTCGGTCTTAACCTAGAAAAAAAAAGTTTCTGAAAAAGTGTTCCAATTAATTTTAAGAAATCCACCAAAACAGCATTTTTGATCAAACAGATGAACTCTGTTATATAGGGAAGCAATTTTGCCAGTTCGTCACAGGAAATGTTGCAACAGTTACTTTTAATGAGTGAAAGATAAGAGACTTTGTGGGAGCAGAAAAACCACTGAAAAAGTGAAGCATGGCTGAAATCGTGGTCCATAAACATGTAGAAGAATAAACATCAAAGCATTTTAGGGCATTAGCAAGTGAAGATGGATTTAATCAAAAGAATATTTACGTATGAATAATACAGCTTGTTACTCATTTATAGCCATCCATGGCTATTAATTAATTTGCAATGCAAACCAACCGGGTCAGCTAATGAATGCCAATGAGTGACTAGCAGTGCTAATGACAGAACTATATTGAATTGGTTTAAAAAAGCTTACTCTTTTTCAGTAAATGCTTATCGTACACTATAAAGATATTCTAATATCACTGTGCAACTGGAAAAGAGACAAGTACAGGGGGGAAAACCCATCAGAGCAGATTATGATCTTTGTATTTCTTTTTATACAAACAAGGATTAGCTTAACCAACAAACAAACAAAAAATAAACCTTAGAAAGTGTGCTTAAAAAGATGTGGAAACTGGCCAAAATGCACTTTGCATTTCTATTTGCTCATATGAGCATAGATTTGCTCATATCTATTAACAAAAACCATCATTGTGTGGAGATGGAATTTTCCTGGTGGCATTTCAATACAGTAGGAGGCAGCCTAATGATGATTTAGAAAAACTCTGATCTTCCTTTCTCCACTTTTCTGTCTTTCCCTATTTGTATGTTTAATGTATCCGAGAGCATGGAATCATGGAATCTTCAGAGGTAGAAGGGACCTCTAGAGATCATCTAGTCCAACTCCCCAGCTAAAGCAGGATTGCCTAGAGCACATCACTCAGGACTGCATCCAGACGGGTCTTCAAAGCCTCCAGAGAAGGGGACTCCACAACCTCCCTGGGCAGCCTGCTCCAGTGCTCTGGCACCCTCACCGTAAAGAAGTTTTTCCTCATATTTGATCAGAACTTCCTATGTTCCAGCTTGTGCCTGTTACCCCTCGGCCCTGTTACTGGGAACCGCTGCACCTTAGTGAGGGTTTTTCCACTGACGTGTGATGGAGGAGAAAACACAGTGTACAAGATGGCAGCATAAAGGACGAGGTATCTCAGTGGAGACAGATAGCTGGAGGACAGAGGAGCAAAAAAAACCGATTAAGTGATCAGGTAAAGAGCTTACCATGCAAACACCTGAGCATAAATACCTCAGAAAACAAGCACACTAAGAATTAGAAATACCATCAAGATAAATCACCTTCTCATCTTCCCCCATAGCAATCATCCATGGATACTGAGCATTTGATAAATACAAGTTGAGAATATTTACACCAAGTTTTGCCTTGAAGGTTGCTGCTCCCATCTCAGGCCTGCAGAACAGCCCAGAACCCTACAGAGCACAAGGACAACAGCAGCATCACCTCTAAAAAACACTCAGTGACCGCATTCTCAAGCCTCACTGGTACAGAAGAGTCTGAACCAATAACTGACCTTTTGGTCAGCTTTGAAGCCCATTTGATGGGAGGCAGTCAGTCCAGGAGACCGGGCTAAACCTCATCCCAAACAAGTCTGGCAAGCAGCACACAATGTAGACAGAGGTAGGGGCCCCAGCACCAGCTGTTTTCATCTACAAGTTTACCGCCAGTGCACCAAATTACTAGCATATTTAGATATAGCCTAAGAGCAACAGGCAAAGAAAATAAGTTCTCTTAGAGGGCTTCCTGCAGGTTGAAATTATACACAAAAGTCACATACAAGCTGTTTATTGAGACCAGTGCTAGTAACAGCTTGCTAGCTGCAAAAGACAGCGCAGAGACTAAAAATTTTACAGCTCATGAAGCCAAGAGCAGGTAAATATCTTCAGATCCATTTGCTTATAGTAATAGCAATTTTTAATTCAACCAAGCATCAACATGCCCTCCTTCCCCCTCCAAACCCCAACAGATGCATGAATGTATGCCTAGAACACTAAGCTTGAAACAGTTTGCAATTGATGTGCAGTGAAGACAGCCCAATATTACCCTTGCACTAAGATTTATGTTAAGACTAATGTCATAAAAATAAATATATTTATGCATTATTAGAATGTAGTTTATACTTTTCATATTGTAGAGGCAGATATGGCACAAGACCCATTGTAGTAAACAATTAGTAGGAAGATCAGGATTTCCGGTCACGACCCCCTGGGACTGTCACAACTGAAATGTTGTTTCAGAGAAATCTGTCCTGAGGAATGTTCCCCAAACAAACATAACAAAGCTAACAGTACAACTCAGTATAAAGTGTCACTAAGATGTGTTAAGTTTTAATCATGGTTTATTTGATATTTGTTCATGAGGTGCTTCCTAGATATTTTTACAGGAAGGAAGAAAGTTACAGGTATGTTCAGAGTACTAAAAACTCAGATCTAAGGTATGATTAAGGAAAGTAACTGAACACACCAAGCACTTCAACAACAGAACTGTGCATAAGCTCCTACTCTATCGGCCCAGAAAACATTCATAAGGCAACTTGAGTTAACACATCCAACTAGTGAAATACCACTCAAAGAAGTGAAAAACACCCTCCCCCTCTAAATAATTATACCTTTCATTCATCAGTGACACGCAGTGGTTAGGATTCACAAGAGCAGATCATGAAGCTGTCTTTTCCATATTCTGCCATCTGGAAGCTTGTAATATCACACACCTCCATTCATTTTGGTTAGGAGACCCAATAACAAGTTTACTGCCATCTGTTATTTTGGGACTCCTCATGACTATTTCATGATCCTGTCAGAGTGCCACTTTGCAGTTATTGTTTATTGGGGGGGTGAACAGCTAGATCTGATATCACTATGTGTGTAGCTGCACATCCTGCAATATCTGAGGCATCTCCTCTCTCCAGAGGCTCTTGTTAGAGGAACACAAGAGCCCATAGATGAGGTGTGCAGAAGTAAAATGAAATACAATCCTTTGTAGTAAGTTATGTGTGAACTTGATACTGTTCCACTCATCCATGATTATTAAAAGTTGCAAGGAGGTTGCTGTGGAGGCCTCTTTGTGCAACTCTATGACATGGAAGAGAAAATACAACATTGGATTTTTTAATATAGGTTGTGTTAAACACACCAGTATGTAACAGTAGATATGATGATTTTGGCAAAGTCCTCTTTGAGCAAGTGAAGTTCTGTTCAAAATTATGATTTAATTCCGTCTGGTTAAAAAACCCAAAAAAACCAACAACTCAAGAACATATGCATTTAAGTATCTTGAGTGTGCCAAAACAGATAAAAGTGCAAGGATGGTTTAGTAGTTCATATGAATCTCTTGATAGAAACACTGTTGCCATAACAACAGCATATTAGAAGGACGGGGTGGGGGGGAATGCCAGAAACACGTAACTTTAATAATGAAAAAGATCTAGTCTCAGGTCTTCTCTGTTATATGCTACAGTTCATTTACCACAGCTAAATAAGCACAGACTGTACACAATACATTTCAAACCAGCAAGCATCTATTTTTCTTTGCTACTCCTCACTTTATCATATCTAAATACTTCAGAAAGCATTAGTCATTATAGTACCCTTGTGAGGAAAATGGCTTTATCGCTGCTGTTTGGCATTAGGGTAGGTCAGAGAGCACCAATTAACCCACCTCAAGTGATATTAGAAACCTACCACAGAAGCAGAACTGTGTTCCAGACTGATGCAACTGTACACGACCTTGCCTTCAGCATAACTCTCTTCCCGCCAGTGCTGAGCAGATGCTCAGCCCCTTCCCCAAGATTCAGAGAAGAACAGACACAGATATTTTGGTAGCAGAGAAAGCACTGTACTGAATAACTGGTGTAGTGAACGTTAGGGATTCCCTCCTGCATTTGTTCCAATTACAAAACAGGCTCCCCAGGTTCCACTAAAAAAAGCAAAGATTTCCTCATTTGCACAAGCTGCACTTATGTGGAAGGAAATGCCTGGAACGGGATCTCTCTTTAAAGGGACAATGGTCTCTAGAACAATTTGCAAAGCATAAATTCATAGTCTGGATGACATCGCCTGGAAGAATTGCCCCCCAGGACAAAGGATGTCAAGCTACTAGTAAATGTCATCTTTTTCTTTTCTTCCTTCCCCTCCCTTTTTTGTATTCCTCTGGGAGCTGAATTACTGTAGTTCTTTATTTCCCTAGAGTTCCTAAATGCAATTATTCCTTGGATGTGTCTGACTCAGAGCCCTACAACTTGCTTCCTGATGGGTTTCAGCCTAGCCTTTCTGACATGGGACAAATTCTTTAAAGGTTTTTTTAATTGATTTTGAGAGTTTTACATGTCACATGGAAGGCTGTTTTTTAGCCACAACCCATTGTACTTTATCAGTCTTCTTCCCTCAAATAATTTTAGGATGTCAGAAGGATTTTAGCAAGCTATTCACTAGGCTTCTGTTGAATATTCCTTATAGCCATAGAAGCTTAATTTTCTGCCTATCTGTCCTGGGGTCATGAAACTAGCCCCCAGATGGTATTTAAGTCAACTCCATCATGCATTTCTGTTGTTAACACAGCTGGATAATAGGACACCGGCTGGTTGTAAAATCTGGGGTTAATAGTGCCTTTTACCTATAGCACACTACTACGCTGCTGCTTTACAGTGCCATTAGAGAGAAGTATTAGTCAGTGACATGGCAACGTAGAACCCAGGTGCATGTCTGCTTCGTGTTCCCTGCTCCCATTTGTCAGAGCTATGGGTAGTCTGAGTTCAAACCCCTGCTCCTCCTGGAGAGGTCTGACCCCACGTCTCCCATCTTTTAGCATACGTGACACTCTGCAAGGCTTTACAGGTGGAGAGAGCACAGGACCTTTGCTGGGAGGACTTAGGTTGTGGTCCCTCACTCCAAAAAATATTCTGCATGACCACCTATTCTGCCCTGGAATACAAATTCAGGTCTCAAGAACAAATGCCCAGCCCTACGTCTTGACTAACACAGAATCAATACAGCAGTGCCAAAAGTCACTGCACCCAGGTTCATTTACAGGAGCAGACCATTCCCTGAGTCTCCCTCTCTGCACAATAGGCAAGGCGAGCACCACAAAATACCACGGCCCTTAACTGTATTCAGCTCACCCTACTCACATGCTCTATTACTGCAGTGAAAAATTCATACTACAATGAAGATAGCCCCCAAAAAATCAGTTGGCCAATACTGTGTTCTGGACTAGCATAAGCCTTCAGATCATAGCCTTGAATTCAGATAATAGGAAGGAGTACTTTGTCTCTCAAAAGCTTTCCTGACTTGGAAGAAATTCTACCAAAGAAAACAATTGCTGAATGCTTTCTTCTGTAAATGGCAGCAAGTCATTAGCATCTTAGTTTCCTGTGTCATTTACTGGGCTGATCTAGTCACTCGCTACTGGGGATTCTGAAGAAAGCCAAGCTCTAGCATTATTTTACTAGTCACGTTTCCTCAAAATACGGGAGTGCTAAATCCTCTGTTTTTCCTTTGTCGAGAGATCAGTGGGAATCTCTACGGATAGATATAACCATCCAATCTCTTTGAAAATCTGAGTGCTCCAAATGTCTTTGCGATTTTTTGTGTGTTCACCGAGACTCACTCAAGGTCACAGAACAATTTATTGTGAGAGCCAGCATGGTTTCCTTTTTCTAGACCCCTACTCTAAAGACTTTAAAGTACGAGCTTAAATACTTTGTTACTTCTAATAGTACAGAATTTTTTTGACCATCTGTTTTTCCTCCATGTCAAGTCTGTTCCAGTGTAGTTTTCTTAGCTATTGCTACTACACTTGAACTTAGATCATTTTCCTTCCTTTTTTTTTTTTTTTTTTCTTCTTAATGATGACAAATACCAGCAAGGGCACGTCTGATGCCACAGCCCAGGTATTTTTGTGTGTCTATATTTCCAATTCATGAACTTTTTTGAGAACTAAGATGCTTCCTCAAAATTACCCACTGTCTGGCATTCTTAGGAAATGGGAATAACCTACATATTGCTTCAGCATCTTTATCTATCTGTATTTGTTAGTGTGCTAAAGTAAACAAGTTGCACTGGGAAGACAGGCTTTTGTGCAATGAAATGGTCTTTCAAGTCCCTTTCAGCAGGAACCCAAGCCCCAGAAGCAGCAAATTGTTTACCCCTTCTTCCCATTTCTTATGCAGCATCATCCTGGATGAACACTCGTATATTGGCCAGTAACATCCCCCCTGGAGCTCAGGCACAGCATGTTCCACTGCAGAGAACACTCTTCTGACCCTGATGAATGATTACGGAGTAGTTCTGATGCAGCACTACCTTTCCTGCACTGCATCATTAAGCTGGAACACAATAAAACTGCCTCTGCTGCCATTGTACACAACTCTCAGCAACCTCCAACCCTGATAAAAAAAAATAGTTGTTTCCTGCTTCCTTTATTAAAAAACATCTCTGCATTTCACAATGGCAGCACACTCACCACTTCATTCTCCTTGGCAGATTCACTTTTACATAATAACTTTATCTCTCCCCAGACAAAGAAAATCTTGGTGTTAAATATCCAATCTCGCAAGCTTTATACTTTTCCAAAACAAACAGTTGTCTAACCTTGTTTCAAGCAGCAATGACTGAAGTTCCCATCTGAACCCCTATTACACTCCAGAACAATTAAATCAACACATGCTAACTAGTTTTGTACCCTCACTACCACAAATCCATCTAAAATACTAGCTTTCTGAAAGATTTTCTACGATGACGTAATATGCAGTGTATAAAGGAGATGAAACATCTTTTATTATACAGAAATTGTGAGCAATTATTACTCTTTCAGAGTCTTCCCAAGGGCAACCCATAAATAGTATGATGCCTATTAAAGGAATACACAGGTCCTAAATTTCTGCACAGACTCTCCAGATTTATATCCGCAGCCCCACTTTTTAACATAAATTCAACTAGAAGATTTCATAACAGTTTTCATGTAGATCACAGAAGGGTGCCAACAGACTAAATGATCTCACAGTCCTCACGCCTCCCTCATTTACACCTACTCCGAGCTGGGAGAACTTTAAGACTTGCTTATTGAGGCTTATTATAAATGTCAGTCACCAAACTGCTCTGCTCTGTTCCCAGAGCAATCATAGATTTTAAAAAAAATCAATGGATTCTGGTCTCTTGTTTTCCCTGTATCTTTAAGTGCAATAAACTAAATGCAGAAGGCAATACGAAAACACACAAGATCACAAAAAAACAAAAGGATGGTTCAAAACTATTGCTGTATCACTAGCAACATTTGAAAGCAGCATTAGCATGAAGCAAACTAATCAGAAACATTCTTTCTTTATCCTGCCAAGAGGCTGACTGCCTCTAGTGTGATGAAAGAAAGACACAAGATCTCTATTTCATAAACACAGGGAGCAGAGACCAAGAAATACATACTAAAAGGAGTGATTCTCTGTAGAAGTGGTAAAGATCTGTACACTAACAAGATCTGCATCCAAGAACCAAAGTTTCACCTGGAATTCCAGTTCTTGGAGTCCAATTCTTCTCTCAGACCCCCAGCTTTCGTTTTCTCTGTAGAATAAAAGTCTTCAAAAGGGGGAACTCTGAAGGCTCAGTAAACATAGAAAGCAAAGTATGATCACAACACTTAATCATGTTTTCAGTCTGATTATTTTTTTAAACCTGCACCAGGTTAAAACAAAGCAGACATGCCACAGAATTTTATAAAGGTGCAAGTGCTATTCCAGTTTTGCAGACCGAACATTGATTTGATCGTGTTGATTTTTTTTTTTT
>VYZM01000838.1:101443-126247 GCA_013398915.1 Dromas ardeola | reverse complement strand
TTTTTTTTTTTTAAACAAAAGGAGAAGAACGAACAAGACTTAAACCTCAGCAAGAAAAAAGGACCAATCATTTAAAAAGATCCAAAGACAAATTCAGGAAAGCAAAATGCAAAGACAGCATATAGTACTGTGTAGGTAGAACAAACAAACCCCAGGAGAATTGAGACACACTTCGGGTACATTTATATGCCTGAACCCAACAGACATCAGTTCATAAATACAGAGCAACTTCCATCACCTACAAAATAGGACTGGAAATATGACCAAAGAGCTATAGGTACAATATTAATCATTTACACGTCAGCGTTATGTATCCTGTGAGACACAATGTGACCTCAAGTCCCTGTCTCTTCCTTGCCCCTCTGAGGGGGGCACAGGTCCTCTCTGCCCAGCACTACGCCACACTGACTTGCCTTGTTGCAAGGCCCACACATCTCCAGGGGATGCTAGTCATAAACACCCAAGGATGTTTATGACTAGCAATCCAGCCAGAGGATCCTTACCTCAGCTTCCAGTGCCTTCATACACATCCCCCTGCCACGTGTCCTGCATCCCAGAGTAGCAAGACAAAAAAATAAATTAAAACATCTGCATAGAGTGGGTAGGAATTTTAAGAGTTCTCTGGCAAAAAAGTTAGCACCTGGATTATGAGGAGGAATCCTGCCATGCAAACGTTCCTTGATTGCAGGGGCATAGAAGGAGGTACCAGATGCCGCCTCTTCAGCATACGTAGCAACTTGAGGCGTTGTGTCCATTCTTTGATTAACTTAGAGAGCTTTTTATAGAGGGTTTCTTATCAGTTTGGATCATAAGTGTTGTTGGCCTCATCTTTTTGTATTGTAAAAAAATAAATAAAAGAGATCTACGTGATTTTACAGATGGGTAAGTCAAGGCACAAAAGGGAACTTGGGTCCAGGGTTGAGAACAGGATACAGATTCCCTGTCCCACGAGGCTCAGTCATGCAATGCTTTCAGGCAGGGGTCAGAGGAGATCTGACAAGGCACCACACTTGCTCCCTCTCACAACAAACCACAAGAACTTAGGCAGACATTGATTAGACTACCAAGCTGCAGGCCAGCTCCTCAGCTGCAGAGATGGAAGTGGCCCTATCTGGGCAGTGCTCGCTTCCTGCAGGCGCAGCCCCAGGGACCTCTGAGGCACTTCTGCATCACAGATTTGAGATACAAGCTTGACATCACAAGCGGTAAGGGTCCAACATACCGCTGCACACACAGAGGAAAGGCAGTGGTTTCCATGGCAACGCTCATCTTAAGAGCGTTCAATTCATCCACCCTGCTCCTCTCTGCCCCGTATCCCAGTCATGCATCTCTCCCTGTGCTCATCAGCATCCTCACAAAAGGAATACTTAGGCATGCGCAGCTTTCTGCCTTCCTTCTACCTGCAGGATTCCCCTGTGTACCTGGGAAGGCAGAGAGGCCTTTGGGGACGCGCCTGAATTTTCCAGAGACAATGAACAATTAGACGATGAAAACCTCAGTGGGCTTGAGAGAATGGGGATGTTTTAACTGTGAGCAGTTCCAGCTTCAAATGTCATATCACAATAAAACACAGTGGTCTTAATAGCCAGGCTAAGGTCCCACTGATATAGCAAAACTGTCAAAGCAAGATACAATCACTGCTTTGACAGTCTCAAAAACTTATCTCCACATACTATTTGTTCACTCATACTAGTGTCCAAATTCTCATTCCTCTTTTCCTGTGTTTGTAGGGCGTTCTAGCCATGCAAAAGGGTAAACACAAAAACCATCCAGTGTCTGTTTTTATGTAAAGTATGTGAAGCTGTCAGACACAGTGCACGTTTCTGCATGTAGATCTGTGTGGAAAGACAGAAGGGGACAGAGCCTGCTCTGGGGTCCAACATGCATAGAGTAGCTCCTGGGTCATGACACCTTTTGCAAGTTACTAGTATGACACTATTGCTCTGTTTCCAAAACCTAGGTGTCTGGGCAAGAAGAGTTGGACCACCTTCTCCTCTGCAAAGTACACTGAAACCCACTGATGGAAATAATGCTAAATATTATAAAGCTGATGCCTTTTACATAACATTCTGCAAACTTAATATTTGTACAAAGCAATGCTTCATTTCCACATAAAGAGCATGTGTGCCCCAAACAGGAATTCAAGTCTTACTCACTGTACCCAGAGTTATCACATTTTACTACCTGAAGTTCGTAGTGTATTTTTTAAATTGCCTCAGCAGCAAAGCTAAGACAAGGGAAGTTTACGTCAGATCCCCCTTTCCTCCCATAGCTCTGCTACCCCTAATCTCTCACTTATCTTCCATTAGAAGTACCTCATGATCTGCTCCCTCCCCAACTCACAGTGACTCTCTTGCCTTTATTACTAGTTATGTGAGGAATAACTGAGGCTTTTTTCAATACCTGTATTTTTAAAGGAAGTAAAGTGCCTGGATGCGCAGGTGGTAGACTGCAGGCTGAAAACACAGCAATACCCTTGCCCAGTCTGTTTCAGTAACTTTGATTACACAGCATGAGGCAATATCATGCAGCGTCCAGCAACAAGCATGATCAGCAGCACCATACAGAGGCAGCTGCTGCTGCCACCACTTGCTGCACTTCTGGGGTATACTGGCGCTCACAACAAAATGGAAAAGTCTGGCAAAGCTCAGCAACACCGCCGGTAGGGGCACAGCCGTGTTTGCAGGGAATTCACTTTCACTCTGAATTTCCAACCTTGCAGTGCTGAGCTCTGAAGACCGATGCTGTAGTATGGGAGAGGGGGGGGGAAACATGACTGTCCTATGCACATAAACACACACAGTAACAAATACTTTCTTGAGACAGAAAACTCATAGTCTAACAAAACAATCAACAGCAAATCACAGCTGAAAGACATGTTAATGTACCAGTTATTTCTGTAGCAAATCAGTTCGCTGGTTTCTTTTGTGTGTGGAGCCTAAAGGTAATGACTATCAAAAAAAAATCATCACCCTACCTTCCTATAGTACTGAAGATTACAGAGGTTGCGTTAATCGGTATAGTCAAAGATTTCTGTGAAGACTTACTTCGTCTCAAGAACTTGCCTTCCAAAATAAATCTATTCTGGCAGGTAATGCCTCAGCATTATCACTGAGTTAACGTAGTAATTTCCACAGTTAACTATAAAGGTGTTGTTTGGGATTGGAAAAATGGGTATCCACTCCCATATCAGCATAGTAGACGTCAAAGTTTCTGTAAATCATTAAAACCCCACAAGACAAAAATCTGTGATTGTACTTCTTCCTACTCATCTTATGGCAGTGCAGCTCCCATCCAGATTTGATCTTTCAGACAGCACAACCGCAGCTATTCTGGAAAATGTCAAAAACATTTCATATCTCCTTAGCTTCAGTAAGAATAATACAGTATTTGCATGCTGTGTCATAATGACCTGTAGCTTCAATCTTGCCAAAGAACAACCATAAATGGAAATTTGAATGCTAAAAGGTGAACTTTGTCCATCATTTGCTTTCAAGTAGAAGGCATATTTGTTGCATGAATAAGTTTAAGAGGTCTCAGTTAAGGGCCAGAGGGACAAAATGCCTGATCCATGTTTACACTGAAAATAAGAAGTGAAAAGGGGAAGATGCAGACTTTTATTGAAGAGCTTTTTTTGACATCTGAGTTCTATCTTTTGCTTTTCAAAAGTTCTACAATACAATCTAAAATTGAAATAAAAAAAATAGACAAAAAAGTTTTCATAAATAATGCTATCTATCCTTTTTACTACATTTTGAAATTCAAGATTCCTCTGAAGATTTTTACCCAGAGAAAGTAATGTTTATAATCAATAGGAAGACGTTTTTCTAGACAACATTATCTGCCACACTAAAAATCTCCGCTCCCTTCAACCCCCTCCCACTCACACACAGGTTTCCTAACCAAAAAACCCTTTGTGAATATCCCAGGCTCTCCTACACAGGCAAGCTTCAAGCAGTTTGCAGGAAAAGGCTGCAGCTTTACACCACAGAGTGCACTCCTTCACTAAGGAGTATCAATTGAATGGGACAGGAATGGGCAGAGGTGATGCATCTTGTTACAAAACTTTTCATGGCATGACACTAAAAAAAGTATACAGAAAGCAGAGCAATATCTGTAAATGCCACATTCTAGAAAGACTCACTGTTATTTGCCCCCAATTTCTGTAGTGTAGCATAAAGAGAGCTACTTACGTGCAATTTTACCACAAACAATTATTTGCAAAATAAGAGCCCTATGTAAGATGGGATATGAATTACAGGGAAGAAATAGCAGCCAGAAGAGCACTAATAATCTGTGCAGCTGCAATAACAGTACATTGCGTTATCCTGTTAATGTGATATTTAGGAACTGTTCTACCAATGCCCAGCACAGACCTTCCTAGAGCAGTACATATCCTGCTATGTCAACTTTCAGTCTGAGAACTGGCATTTTCAGAAACAACTTTACTTCTTGCAATAGCTTGACTGACAAATTTACAGCATCCTCCCTCACTTCCACATTACAAATTCACATTGCATTTGCTAAACTAAGCTACATCGAGTTTGACGACTCTGGCACAAGAGCTCCTTATGTCATACTAACACAAGCCTTTTATATTAGGTCAGATTCCCCTGTGGTAAAAGTTTGACACAGTCCACAGAGAAGGTCAGAACGGGAGCTAAATGGATTTATATTGGCAATGGACCAAGGTCTGACATTTTTTCATGCTAGAACTGTAAGAATTTAGGGTGCTAAACAAAAATCTTCAATTCACTTCATATTCTTGTTTCTGCTAGTCTTCTCTTGTTCTTCCTTACTTGCTTAGGTCTGAGGTAGCGCATTCTACAGGAGGGGGAAAATATCACAGTCCCTTTCAGTTACATTTGACTTTCCCCTCTTCCAAATTGCCATAATTACTAATTATGATTGTGCACATATTAGCATGTTTTCTTAAGAATATTTTCTGTGTTAAGAGATAAGCTAGCTCCCTACCTCATGCACTCGCCTACACTCCAGCTCCATTATGAAAGCAAACATAAATTTTTCAAAGCAGCTGATGAAAGTCTTGGGTCCCTGGCAGCCACACTTGATAAATTACCAAATCATACAAGCTTCGCCTAGTCTGTTTGCTTTACTGAAAGTAGTTTATTTTTAATATTAGAGAAGTAAAAAAATTAAGAAGTCTTACTAAATAAATGCAATCTAGAACTAGATTATTGGCCCTGGACAGAAAAAAAGAGAGTATGAGATTTTTGTATTTCATATTAGACACACATCTGTTCATATCATTTTGACTGCTAACATTCAATCTCATGTCAAGACATATGGGGGGAAAAAGGACTTTGGTACAGAAAACAAAAATATCCACTTAAACTTATTCTCTGTACCTATTCCCAGTACAAATTCTGATTATGGTAATGTCTTCCAGATCCAAGCAACGACAAGAGTACTTAGTGTAATGCTAAAAAAAAAACAAAACACAACAAATAAAAATAAGTAAAGGCGGGGGTGACAACAAAGCACCACAAAACACTCCGTGAGGGGAAATATCACCATCCTGAGGACAACTGCTGGGGGGGAAAAATTCAGAAAGTTCCAGTGGTTTGAAAGAATCTAGTGCACAATACTATATATATATATGTGCAACCATGTCCAACCTAAACCTTTTTTACTCCAATTTTGCACTTGCAGAGAAGGATATAAAAATATAATCTATCACTGGAAAGGGCACATAGAAATACAGGCCTGTGCACAGAAGTACAGCTAGTGATTTAAAGTATAAGACTCGAATCAGAGGCCGGAAGACATATTCCCTTCTGCCTTGATAAGGCAGAGCTCACTGAAGTCCAAGGGAGCCCATTGATTTCATTGGGCACCAGGCTTTTTACTTCCAGGCTTCAAATGCATCTTCCACTCGGGAAGTGATGGCTGTGTGGGCTGCTAAGGCAAGCAGAAAAGAGAAAACTAACTAAACCAAACACCAGGTTCAAGTTTTGAGCTCCACTTGAAAGTGTTTGTTTCTCTGCATGTACCTGAGCTTTCTCACTGACTTACTGGCAAACACTGACTTTTCAGAAGCTATCTTTATCTGCAGCCTTCAAAACAACACCTAAGGGACTTCCAAGTTCTCTGGGCCATTTACACCTTCCCCCAACTCTGCAAGTAAGACTGTGTTCTTTCTGAGGCCGCTCCCCCATGTTTTCTCTGCAGCAGCAACCAGAATGGATTGGCTGTGACATTCAGCTTTAAAATACTGTCACCCACTAGGGATCTGTCAACACAAGGCCAAGCCTTAGCAGCTTTCATTTTCTCTCCTTAGTTTTCTTTTAATAGCAAAGACAGACACGAGCTAACACTTGCCATAACACCCACTTACCTGGAATTGTCTATTTCCTCAAGCCGCTGCTAAGGGAGACCATTTGAATAGATTCCTGGGAAAGACACTAAAAACTTGGGGTTTACATCTTGGAAAATGGGAACAGCAGGTCACATGTCTAATCAGAAAAGCTAAAAGCAAAGCTTCTCTCTTGGAAGCTTACATGAAACAGCAGTGATAAAGAAACACTTCTGTAACTTGACCTTAAATAACTTTCAAATAAAATTCTGAAAACCAATTTAAAACATTGCAGTCTACAAACAAGAATGAGTTCAGCTGTCCATGAAACACTTGGATGACGCACGAATCTAAACCATGTATTTCACTCTGACTTTTAAGAGCAATGTTCTAGTTTCCAACAATTTTAAGACATGAGATTTGGCAGACAATGCTGTTTACGAAGTCCTCAAAATACAACATGATGCTGGCTGAATAGAGAAATCCATTTATTTTGCTCATCAAAAGGAGACTGGATTGTAGCATTTCTATTTGATAAAGCACCTACCACTGCAGAAGTCTGCACCTCTGCTCTGCAAAAGCTTCTGGAAGATGAGAAATAAATAAATAAATAAGCACCTTTACTTCCAAACTTCCTTAAGGAACTTTGCTTCATTGAGTGTTTTCAGAGGACAGAAAGAATGTGAGGTTTTTCCACTGACTCATCTCAGCACAATGGAGACAAGGTTGTATGAAAAGAATACCTAGTCTAACTAATGGTCTTTCCTGTACTTCCAATGATGCATCTAAATCCTGATCAAGAAAACATTGCTGAGTCTTCATTCTCATACTCATCTCTTAATTTTTCTTGCTCTTCTTAGCATTATAAACAAAGTTGCTCGATTAGAATAGGCAGAGAATAAGAAAGTGATTATGAGGGACAGGAAAAGAGCAGCTCATGGCAGAAAGTGCAGAAGATGGTGCAGGAGGAGACTGTGACAGTAGTAAGAGACAAGAGCCATGAGACAAGAGCCGGGCAAGATGCACTGAGTGCTGGATTGGTTTCAAAGAATGCCTGGGGCAACCTGCAGCTGACACTGCTGGCTGTGTAGGGGCAAGGTGGCAGAAAGATACCCTCCCGCAGACCAGGGAACTGCAGCAGTTATGAAATCTCCACCAGGTCATGAATCAAAGAGCCATACTTGTACCTACACATCTGGACACTGAACCCCAGCCGGCATCAATCAGCTTCTCAGACTTTGAAGGCAGCAGCCCAGGATGTGTGAATCCAGGGAATTAACCTGGCAGCCTGGGTGGGAAGACAGGAGGTAGAGAAGGAAAGGGAGGGAAATCCAATTGATGATATTTCAATAGCTGAAGGCTGGCACAATATTCTGTACTTAACTGGTTTCTTTGTAGAAGAAAAGCCATCTGTCAGTTTGCTTGATAGCCTAATTCTCCCCTAATTCAATCCTGTTAAATTCTGCGTTAAAATTCTACTGAAGGTATTTTTGGTGTTGCAGTTGGGGGAGAGAGAGGATGGTCTTGTTTTGACATGGGAAGAATATAGATACAGCTTTCTTTACTTTTTTTTTTTTGTGTGTGGGTTTTTTTTTTTTTAAAACTGCCATCATAGCAACATGAGTAGAAAAGTAGACCTTGTGGCTTAGGCTCCATTATTCTGCAGTTTTCTTTATAAACTACACAGATTTCTTAATATCTTAGAAGAGAGCAACTAAAAATGCAGCCCTCTGGCCTATTATGGCCCACAAAGGTTCTTTCACATAGTCACCAAAGAGACTTTTAAACTATGACCTCCCTTAATGGTACTAGCTGATCTTGGTTATCCCCACGGTGGTAATAACTGCTGCAGGATTTCCCCAAGGGATATAGGGTCTCTTCTACATGGACTGACTCACAAGGGGCTCCAGGCACCAACTGGGAACATTTAGGGTCAGGGCTGGGAACGCTGAGCACTAGAAGATTTACTGGCTCATCTCTGCAAAGGCCACACGTCACCCTTCAGCTGGAGACACCTTAGATATCCCGTAAGAGACTACTCTTTCCTTAAAACAAAAAAACAAAACAAAACACACAAAACCCCCCCAAAAAACCAAAAACAAAACCCACACCACCACACACACAAAAAATCTTAACTATACCACCCACACACACACATCCCCTGGTTTAAGGCATACAGGCATGGGGCGATACGGCTCACACCGGAGATTCCAAGGCTATAAAGAACTCGCCAATGGGCAGATAAAAGTAAATGCAAAGCCAGGAGCTGGGTAAAAAAAAAAGTCATTCTAGGGACAACGGAAAACAAAGAACAGTTATCCAACAAATGAAATACACACTACATATAAGTTAAAAAATACACCATGTTCCTCCCAGTGATGGTGATTTGGGACAGTCATAACTCACTGTAAACCCTTCACCCTAGTCTGAGCCAACTTTAGGACTCAGAGAGAATATGGAAGGGCAAGCATAACACCAGAGAAGTGGCAGGCACTAGGATGTATCAGTGAGGTGCTCCTAGCAGCTGTTAAACCACACCACCACTGTTCTTGTTCTTCAATATTGCTTTGAGAAGGGGCAACACAGCAGACATCTATATATTATGGATTTAAAAGATTCATTCCTCAACCAAGCATGTAGCAGAGTTGAAAAAAAAAAAATCCATTCAGGAAAAAAGCTTTAGAAACCAGAGGAAAAGCTGAAAGAAAACTTTGAAAATAACTTCTTCTGGATGAAAATGACACCAACAATAAGATGTGATGAATGGAAGGACATAAGGTCGACTGTTAAAGGAAACCTGCAGCCATTTCTCTCAGCCCAGCAGTCTAAGAGTTCATAAGAGAGGAAATCAGCTCAGACTGTAAACAAACTGTCAAGTGCAAGGGTTTTTCATCTCTTTAAAAAGAAAATGAAAAAAGGACATCATACTTGGAGCTTAGGGGTAGCTATCCTCAGCAAAAAGGGATTAACAGGTGAATGACAATAATTAAAGTAGCCTTTAAATGCAATACTGCTCTTTCTCTATTTTTTCCATGCCAGTAAGCTTCTCTTACTCTTACAGACTCAAGTTTCATACCCATTTTCCGCCGAGCACCTTGGACAACTAGTAGATTTACCACTTTGCAGCCCACACACCCATTTTATGGCTGTTAATTTATTACTTTATAAATTGACCATTGACAGGGCATGAAGAATATTTTAGCATCCTCTTTACAGAAAATGGCTTAATATCTGCAGGCGAAAACTTCAAGTCAAATTCAAATATAAAAACTCACGTAAGTGTCACGGTGCCCTCTGAACAGGTACTTCACTAATTCCTTAGTGTATTTCTAAGCAGTTTTACGTTGTGACTAGATTATTTGATAACATGTAATATCTTCATTCCTCAGAAATAAAAAAGTAATTGTTTTTTACTTCTGCAGTGTCTCTCCTGCCATTTACTCACAAGTGTATTGAAAGAGACAAATTAGCCAAAAAATATTCACAAAACTTTAGTTTGTAAGCATGATGAAATAAGCAGTGAGAAGAGTACCTGTCTAGAATAGTATGGTAATTTTTAAAAATCGCTACTACATGAACCAGGCACCAAAAGATCCCACAATAAAAATAAGGCTTATTTCAGCTCACTTGAAAAACAGATATAGGACCCATATGCCCCTTCTTTACGCCTTAATGCCTAATAAAACGTACTACGAATCCACTAGACTTCACTGAACTTCTACAAGTCTAGAACTGATGGACATTTTACGTCATACTTCTCAAAAGAGTAGCAATGGGAGATTTAGGAAAGTTGGATAACAAAAAGTGAGGATCAACACATATCCCTGGACATACTTGTTTTTCCTCTAAATACGCTATTCTTCCACTCACAGGAACATCTGTGATTCAACTTAGTCTTAGGAAATTTATAAATTGCCTGCATGAAATGAAACAACAACAATGCTTCTCTGTCAATTAGACCCCATTTTTCTGAGCACACTGCTCAGAACAAATGGCCAGATGTTTACATGAGTCCCATCTGGTTTGGATTCACTGCCCAAAGAGAACTAATGTAGGTAGACTAGTATTTCCTTTCATTTAATATAAAGAGCATTATTCATCCAAAATACCTGCCTAATATTTCTCTCAATGTATTTTCTTCATTTTGCTAAAACCATCTTATATTAGCTTGACATCACATGGCTTGTCTTCACCACAATTTTTACCATAGCAACCCATTATCCTACATAGTCACATGAACTAAAGCTGAACGTGGCACTGTCCCTATGCATATGAAGTTTTAATTTAGGTCAGTATTCAGTGCTGCCAGCTAACAAAGTGCAGTCACAGGCTGCCTCTAATTTCTAGAGCACAAGGAGATGTGTACAGTGTGTACCAAGGCAATTTATATAAGGAGGTATTTTTGCAATGCCACAGGGTTGGAAAAACATTAGTTATACCTCTCAACTTAAACTTCCAATTCCTTTTTTTTTTTTTCCCTTAACTATTGTAATCACACTGCCATTTATAATGGAAGGATTTGTGGATGAGCCTCATAGGGATGCCAAGGACTTCTATGTACATACAACTGAAAGAGCTCCTCTCCAGGCACCTAAACAAAAGGCCACGAGCAAAGCCTTAAAACGTACTCCTGAAAACCCAACTGCCTTATTCTACTGTTTAAGGGAGGCAGATAAGTTTTAGCCTAGAGATCCAACCAAACTCATATCTTGCACTCAGTAATCTTAGTAGTATAAAACAAACCCTGCAACTGGAAATACAAATCCTGCAGATATTAGGGAACCTTTTTTTCCGCTGACACTTCTGTAAGATGACAGGAGCTCTCATATCTTTTCAAGACTGATGTGACAAGAGCTGTGGGACAATACAAGGTGAGCACTGCCGACTAACTATAGCAAGTGAGAAGGCATTTGCTTGAGCTCAATACTGTATTTTCCAGTTGCCTCACGGGAGCTCTCAATTTGTTTCTAGTTGGCTCATTGCACCATTGAAGGAAGACAGGGAAAAAAGTTACTCAAAGGACAGCCCCAAAATGAAGTGAACCCTTAGCCATAAGAGAGGATAAAGTAAAACATGTTAACAAGGACTGCGTAGCTAGTAAGTATTTAGAGATGGAAATCATTACACAGAAACAAAGTTACACAACTTAATTATTTTCTTCTGATTTTCATCATGGAAAGTAAAATAAATTTCCAGAAAGGGTAGGAAGGATTTCATACCTAGACTTTAGTAAAACCTTTAACATCATTTCCCACAGCATACTCCCAGAGAAACTGGCTGCTCATGGTTTGGACAGGTGTATTCTTTGCTGAGTGAAAAACTGGCTAGATGGCCAGGCCCAAAGAGTTGTGGTGAATGGAGTTAAATACAGTTGGTGGGCGGTCACACGTGGTGTTCCCCAGGGCTCAGTATTGGGGCCGGTTCTGTTTAATCTTTATCAATGACTTGGACGAGGGGACAGAGTGCACCCTCAGTAAGTTTGCAGACAACACCATGTTAGGCAGGAATGCTGATCTGCTTGAGGGAAGGATGGCTCTACAGAGGGATCTGGACAGGCTGGATCGATGGGCCGAGGCCAATAGTACAAGGTTCAACAAGGCCAAGTGCCAGGTCCCGCACTTTGGTCACAACAACACCATGCAGTGCTACAGGCTTGGGGAAGACTGGCTGGAAAGCTGCCCAGAGGAATAGGACCTGGGGGTGTTGGTCAACGGCCAGCTGAATGAGCCAGCAGTGTGCCCAGGTAGCCAAGAAGGGCAAAAGCATCGTAGCTTGTATTAGAAGTGGTGTGGCCAGCAGGACCAGGAAAGTGATCATCCCACTGTACTCAGCACTGGTGAGGCCCCACCTCAAATACTTGTGTCCAGTTTTGGGCCCCTCACTACAAGACAGACATTGAGGTACTGGAGCATGTCCAGAGAAGGGCAACAAAGCTGGTGAGGGGTCTGGAGCATAAATGATTCTACGTTTCTATCGTATTATATCCAAAATGCAAAGGGTTATACCACTGAGTAAAGAACACCACATTTGAACCTGTCTGAGGAGCGGGCAGGAGGAGAGGATTATCTGAGCATGACAGGTTGGTTAGCCCCACCTCAGTGTAAAGTTTAGAACAAAATTCTGAGATGGAAAAAGACAGAACAAACAAGGCAATATATAATAGAACATAATTAAGAGGTGAACACATTTCCAGAGGGTCATTTGAACAATCAAAAGCAGAAGTCTAAAGTATGTCATCCCTAGAGAGCACCTCTTGGCCTTCCATTCCTCATTGTGCCCAGGGCCAGTGAAGTCTTTCACTTATCTTTCCTATGCCCCCAAGTGGAAAGCAGAGCATTGATTCTGGTTTTCAGGCAAATTCTCAAAAAGCAGTCTTGCAGTAGAAAACTCTATAAATCCCTGTTGCTAGGGAACTCAACAGGCTTTTTGTTGTTGTTTTGTTTTTAAGCTTCATTTCCTTTCCAATTTCTCCTTCTCGATCCTTTTAATCACAGCACAATCTACAATTAGCAAAGTGGTGCAGATGAGTGCTCTCCATTTACAGAAAAAAACAACTCTTAAAACCTCAGCAGAGATTTCCAATTCCCTGTAATAGTGCCTCCCTAGTCAGAGCACTCAGGGTGTCAAGTGAGCTTTAGTTGAATTCCAGATAAACCAGAGATACAAAACCAGTAATATCCAGCTCAGAGCACATGCACTGGGTAAAAGAGAAGATGTAAAAACTTAGAAATTTTTTTTCTAGTGTGTCTACGCATTGTAAATACAGCATTGACTTACACACAGTGTATAGGAGCGGAGTCAGGAACACTTCAATCTCCTAAAAATGAATTTAAACAAAGAAAAACTCCCAGGAGCTCCCAGGAAATGTCCTGCTATTTCTTCATTGCTACATTGATCCACCTGCCTCCATAACCCTCCAGGAAACTACAGCTAATGCAGTTAGACCCATATTTTCTACTGAACCTCCTCCTCATGTCCTAGGCCCCTTTACAGATGACCATGTGCAGAAACACACATGGCATTGATTTGTTGGTTTTATTTTCAGCTGTCTTTGATACTGACCATAACCAGATTCTGACCCAGCATTTCTTATAGGTTATGTAGTCCTCAGCTGAGATCTCAACTTGCATAGTGTCCATTTCCACTTTTGCCAAAAAGCCATAGCCAACAAATCTCTTAAAAACCCACAGGAGTCTTAAAAAAACCAAGAAAACAAAAACATGCTCCTTACAATTCGATTGTACCCTCATAGAGCCAGCTGCTCATGACACCGAGCCAGAAATTGCTGCTACTGAAATTTAAGATGAGACTTCCCAGGTCAAAGGGCTGGATGTCATCCTAACTTTCTAAAAGTGGCCCTGTAATGACGACTAAATTATATTACTTTTTCTGTAGTTTACCACCATGCACAAAATATACTGCATCTGGAAAACACAAAATCCACCCTGGTGGTTAGCCATTTTTACAGAAATTGCTGTGTCAGGGGAATCCTTCTATAGAATGAATGCTGAAAGTTGAACTCAAAGCAGACTCTTAGCTTTGACTAATGATGACATCTCTTTCGAAATAGCAAAGACAAGCCCTTTTAGCTCTTTATAAAGGCTCACACGTTGCCACAAATTTAGTAAGACAATAAGATCAAAGCACTCTTAAGCCATTGAATTTCAGCAGTCCTTGAAGCATGGTAGAGCAAGGCTACATCTACAGAATTGTGGTGTTACTGATTTAGACTCATCTCCACCAAACAATAGTCTGATCACATCCAAAGGGTATTTCTGCATTGTGTCTACTTGTTTCAATGAAGCCACAAGGGAAAAGGAAAGCACACGCTAAAACACATCAAGGAGGCAACAGCTTTTGTGAAAGTGAGAATATAATCACCAAGAAAAACCTACAGCAGCACGCTGAATTGGTTTTTCCCTTGGCCACAGCTATACAGTATTAATAGCTTCAAGAATCCAGAATATGACTAAATCTGTAATTATGGTATATTACCTCCCTGCTCTTGAGAAACACTGCCAGCTTACTTTGGCACTCAGTCTCCTCAGGAGCATCAATCCAATCCTTTGTCTGGCCAGATTGCATTCAGAGTGATAAACAAGGTGGCATTTTGGCCATAATAAATGGATGGGTTTCTCTTGGAGTTCCAAACTTAAGTGGGTAGATACCCTCTGTTACTCACTACACTTTCTCATCTGCATCCAGGCATGCTGGAACAGCCAAGCCAGGAAGCTTTAGGAAGGTAGACACTGTTTGGTTTTTTTTAAAGGTACAACAGATACAGGTTACATGAGTATTTTTAATAGTTTTAGAAATCTTAAGAATGCTGAAAAACTGTTCTTCAAAGTATACCAGAACTCCCATTAAAAAAGTTTGTTTACAGCTTTTGAAGATAAAAAGTTTTGTACTTCTGTAACAAGCATCATACCTGTACAGCAGAGAAGTGTCCCTGCATTTCCCTGGTCAGGACTCTTATATTTAAAAAGTATTAATGTATTATTCCAACTCATCTATTCTTAAAAGGCACCATAAAGGTAATTTATAAAGCTTTATGTTTACAGACAGACAATGAAAACTTATTCTACATAGCAATTATGCTTAAGCATTTCAATGCCTTTAGTATGAGATATCCCCAACTACCACCCAAGATCAACACCTTCTGGAAAATTAGGATTCCTACCTAGACTTCATGTTAAGACACAGCATGATACAGAACCTCCATAAGACCACAAAAACCATTATCAACTGTACAACACTCACTGATGCTTCAGTGACATGCTTATCAGGAACTACACAAACCAGAGTGACTTCAGAGTGTATTATTTTAGTGATGATCCACACTCCATATATTTTAACTCATCTTGGGAAAAGCTCTGTAGAAACACAGTTACAATCTTGACTCCACTACAGCCACTGGTAAAGGCCACTAGAGACACTAAGCCCAGGATTTAATCTTCTTAATTGACTGCTTCCTGGCCACCAATGTTAGACTTAAAGGAAAAAAATAAGGTAAAATGTCAAGTCTCTTTGGAAGTTTACAGCAAAGATTTATTTACTCTCCGGTTTCCTGACCCTTCTGTTTTGCTCACAGGAAGATGTCTTTGTTTCTTAATGCATCAAAACACTCATCTTAAAAATACTTGCAGCTTTCACCAATATTTTCCTTCATTTCTCTGAATTCAGTTTCTGTGTTTAGTACCTTTCCTAATTGCAGAATGACAGGCAATATTTAATCACAGGACATAGCTACAGCTTAAATACTAGTACCAGATTTTTGTTCTTATACAGGAAGGAGGAAATACAGATCAAAATTTAGCTATAGTATGTAATTTAAAATTACCTAAGGGCTAGAAAATTGCCTTGTAGAAGAACAAACTCTATTACCTTTGGACTTAGATTTTTCTTCAATTTCCAAAATTACAGTAAATACAGACAGATGTAAAGAGGCAATATAATAAAGTTTCAATTTTTCTAGAAGTGACAGGCAACCTGACACTAGTATGTCGCGAGATGAAACAAAACCAAACAAAAATCAGAAGGGAGGATCTCTAATGGCTACCTCTAATTTTTTTTTTTTCGTCTCTGTCCTCCAAAAGAGCAGCTTCAGATTTGAACTAGCATTAAATAAAGGATGAAGTTGAAGCCAGATTGGCTATGCAGACATCTAGTCTCATTGTTTCTTCATATATTTCTACATTAGCCTGTGCTCTCAAAAAATCAAAGCTACTACATATGTATGAAAAAATCCAATCCCAACAACACACCCTGAATTAGAAATTTTTGTCCCCAGTACTGAATCTTTCAGCCTAGTCTCCTCAGTGTGAGACCAAACTAGGAGGAAGCAAAAGACAAGAACTTCTATAGTTTCCCCAACACTCAAAACTTAAAAACTACATCAGTCCCAGCACAAGGTTAGAGGATGTTGTTCTACATTTAACCAACTACAATGACCCTTAGTCCTTTCTTTCCTACATGGGAAGACATCATTCACCTGAAGATCCTGGTGATACCAAACATCCAGAAGATCTCCTTACCTGAAAGGAAACTTTCAGCTGGCTTACAGTGGTTTTTGTGGGGTGTTTTTTCGTTTGTTTGTTTAGGGGAGGAGATGTGTGTGTTTTTTTTCTTTTTTTTTTTTTCTCCACTTAAATGCAGCCTTATTGATACCAGGAACACAAGTTATATGAATTGTTTTGTCAGCAGTGAAAGTGCTGTAAATTATCACCAATATCAGCTGACAGTTTTTCCCAGAATTGTCCCTGTGCCCTAGCAAGAGTTACCACATTGGCAGATCTGTCATCAAAAGTATATAGCTAATTTTTAAACCATATCTGCCTATTCTTCTTTATATGTAGGTTTTTATAGGAGCATATATATGGCATATAGATAACAAAAAACAACTCAAAACTGTCTTTGAATAGCTTTTCTTTGAAATAGATGCAGGAACATTTGCTTGGTTTGATTTTGATTTTTTTTTTTTTTTTTAAGCCTGATCATTTCACAGATTATGTTTCAGGAAGGGTTCACATTCGAATCAGTGTAACCAGGGAAATGGTAACCTTTGTGAGGACAGAATAAGTGAATGGCATTACTCAGATCTGTTACAGACAGAGCAATCCTATCTAAACACAATGGTTTTTTTCTCCAGTTTCAGAGCATCTGCTCATTTAATAAGCATACTTTATCACACACTCACACATGTGTTGTTGCTGCAGTAATAGCTCATCTTTGCCCAAGACATTGTGATGACAGCACTGTCACACATTTTCCATAATAATAAGAGTCACCAATAGATACCAGATAAAATGAAAAGGTGAGAATAGTATTTTGGATATATGGTTTTCCCCAAAGGTATATCTTAGCAGCTGGAGACAACAATTACACATAGATATCTGAAATACATGCATGTTCACCAATCTTGTAGGAACATGCTTGCGATCAGACAGAAATATAAAACCTGGATTCTCCATGGATTTTAATTCAATTGTTTGTGCATCCTTAAAAGTGTTCTGTCAAAGCCCAGAAGTACCAAAGCTGACAGTGAGCAGATTTGGCAGTTTTACACAAGACAAATCCAAGCTATCAGGATTGCCTGGTATATTACTACATGCAATCAGTGATCAAATCATTCTTTCTTTCCACAGCTTGCAGTAACCAATATAGCATAGAGCGCAGATGCAAGTGTTAGCTGAACACACAGTGCAGAACTCTGAAAACATTTAGATACAAGTTTCTGCTCATACACTGGGAAATCAAATTACGTACTGAAACTATGTATATGCCAACCTGTGGTCATAAAATCATGGGATTGTTTAGGTTGGAAAAGACCATGAAGATCATCAAGTCCAACCATTAATCTAATACTGTGAAGTTCACCACTAAACCATGTCAAGCCTGTTCCAATGCTTGGCAACCCTTTCAGTGAAGAAGTTTTTCCTAATATCCAATCTAAACTTCCCCTGGTGCAACTTGAGGCCATTTCCTCTTGTCTTATTGCTTGTTATTTGGGAGACTGACCCCCTCCCCCTCACTACAACCTCCTTCCAGGTAGTTGTAGAGAGCGATAAGATCTCCCCTCAGCCTCCTTTTCTCCAGGCTAAACAACCCCTATTCCCTCAGCCACTCCTCATAAGACTTGTGCTCTCAACCTTTCACCAATCTTCCGCTTGGATCAACAGACAGATGATTTTGTATTCCACCACAAAGACAATGTATTCAACAGTTTCTACCTTTAGGAGTTAGATGTTTGGACTGAACTTTATTAAAGGCATCATCCTTCAAGAGCACTGGGGAAAAAAAGGGTGCAGGACAGTCTGAACAGCATTAGCTATTTTTGTGTACTATTTACTTTGCCACTCATGTACTAGAGATGACAAGTTCTCTATGTTGTTGCAAAGCTAAATGCACAAAACTGCTATCATCCCCCAAACAAAGATGCTGCCCTTCTAAAAAATACCACTTCACTGCAGCATGCAAAGGTAGTTAACACTAAGTAAGAGCTCTGGAAGAAGACAATTTTGTGTTTGAATAGTAAATGCCATAGGAAAGCTCCACTCAAAAAAAATGCTGTATTACCTATTATGGCAGGGAAGTTTTCTGTCCTAGACTGGTGGTAAGGAAACAGAGCAGAGATCTGCTCCTAAATGAAGGAAATTGCTCTATCAGGAAGGCTGCATGGGCCTTACAATAGTAACTCCAAGGAGGTGGTAGCATCTCCTGCCGCCATGCCCCTCCTCACCACCCCACAAGGATTTACAGTGAGGTGCAGACAGTATGGTAGACCCAACCTCTGCATTCTTAGGAGCTTGTAAAGTCCTATCTACCAGTAATCAGTCATGCTGAGAGGCACAGCTCCTAGAAGGGATCTAATTGCATTTAATTTTGCTCTGAAAACCACTCTCTGCTTTTAAGACAGTATGGGCAATCTCAGGAAAATCATCTGTACTTCACAGATGATATTGGATCTAGCTACTGTTACAGACAGTATTAAATAGCATGGGCTCAGGAATTTGTAACATCAACTACAATAAAGTGACAGTAAATTCCCTGCTAAATAGCTTATCAGCCACAACTACAAGTTAAAGCAGGGCAGCTGGGCTACACTCAGTATAGATTTAATGCCAAACCCTTAATATGTTCTCCCCCAGAGATTTGCACAGGATTTTTTTCAGTGGTAAGGACTGGTAGTGTCATTTCAATTACTCAGAAGACATACAGTGGCTTTTAGGCTGTAGATGAAACATCAGTGCTGAAGGTTAGATCCTGCTTCAGGAATAGTTTCCCCACCTTCTTATTAATAAAAATATAACACCATCAGTGTACTCTCTAGACTTAACACTTCTCCTATTTTAAAAGTAAGGCTGCCATTAGATAGTACTCTATTTCTACTGACTGGTTTTAGCTTACAGGATGCATAATATTGATCATCAGCCTCTCTTCCCTTCTCTGTTCACAATAACCAACCTCCAGTCAAATACCATACTATCATTTATAAGAGTGCTCACTCACTAGAAAATTCTCAGCCCCAGCAAGGGCTGCAGTGGATGTCTGGTTGATCTTGTTTCATACTCTTTATTTGAGCCTTTTTCCTATCTAATATATCCTTACATGGTGGCTGTTATTCTCTCCTCTAAGCTCATATAATGAACGTACCTTCAAAATAACACTGCAATATATAGGAGGGCTACTGAACTTTAAAGGTGGGAAACCAGATGGGTCACTGCCTCTACAGGGGTGCAAGCATGCCTAGGCCCCAAAAGAGGGGCACTCAACCCTCAGTTTGGTTCCCTTCCTATACAACATGCATGAAAGTCCAGATGCTTCACAAGAGCCAGCACACTCAGGAGGAGGTCAGCACAGACTATAAGAAAACTTGACAAAATTAAATACCCTAAACAATATCTCTTTCTGGAGAGGATGCACCTTTTTTGGGAGCTACAAAAAACAGATCCACTTCACCTGGCACTCATATTTGCACAGAGACCCAAGAAGCATTCAGGCACTATGCTCCTCCAAGCTGGGACAGGAATCTGGTGGTATGGAGACACTTCACCCACCCTATATAATTGAATACATTTCTCTTTAGACTCACCAGGAGGTCAAGAGAGGTGATCCTTCCCCTCTGGTTCAGCACTGGTGAACAGCATCTTCAGTTCCAGGTCTAGTTCTGAGAGACATGGACATACTGGAGTGAAGCCAGTAGATGGCTACAAATGAGGGGCTTGAAGCATAAGACACACAAGGAGAGGCTGAGGGAGCTGGGCTTGTTCAGCCTGGAGAAAAGAAGGCTCAAGCAGATCAGTGTGTATCTAAAAACAGGGCGGGAGGGCAGACAGCATCGTTAGTAAAGAGGGAGCCAGACTCTTCTTAGTGGCGCCCAGTGACAGGACAAGATGGCCACGAGCTGAAATGCAGGAAATTTGTACTGCAGGAAAAACGTACTAAACAAGAAACAGTAAAAAAAGCTTTAAGGGTGACAGAGTACTGGAACAAGTTGCCCAGTGAGGCTGTGGAACCTTTACCCTTGGAGATGGACAATACCCACCTGGACACAGCCCTGAAAAATCTCTAATTGACCTTGCTTGGAGGGAGTGGGTTGGACTACATGATCTGCAGAGATGCCTTCCAACCTCAGCTATTCTGTGATTCCCGTTGTAATTAGTGGGGAATTGCAACTCCCATGCTCTAGGCCACCTTCTCCTTTAACAACATCAGAGGTCTTGGCTCCCAAGTTGAATGACACAACACCTTTTTCATCCCCAGTCCATCTGTGTTTAATAGCACAGAAGCAAACTACCTGCTGTAAAGTCCATTCTGCAGTTTACACAGTCAGATTTTCCCCAATTAATGCTGGGGGTCTGTGGTTTGGCTGGGTGGGTTTTTTTTGTTGTTTTTTTTTGTTTGATTTACTTTAAAAAAAAAAAAAGAAAGAAAAGAGTAACTGACTCTTCATAAGATCTTGTTTCCAAGAAACAGAGCAGTACAGCATGGTCTCATAAGGAGATTCAAAATAGATTTCTGTAAATTACCAGGTTTCATAATGCTCCATGAGTAAAACCTTATATAAAATAACAAACCAGGTAACCTGCATCATTGGAAGCACCTTGCCCACAACAGTAACTTTCAGTTTTTAATCCAGTAGCCCCCCCTTTACAGAGACCGCTTAAAACTTCTGCAAAACTAGTGGGTGGGAACAATCAAGCTCTTTCAGAGCTGCAGAGAAAGAAGTTGGGACTAATTACGTTTTTCTTGCCACTGTCTTCTTCACATGGCTCTATTCCTACTTATCTTCTCCCATTCACTCCAATTCTGCAATGAGGTAACAAAAGCCACTTTCTTTTTAGATATTAGACAATTTCTGGAGACTATGAAGGATAATTATTGGCCATTCTTATGCCCTAAAGATATATCCAAGATAGCAGCCTCACCGGGGATGCCAAACAACAAGCATAAGATGCTTGGACTGTCTTTAAAAAAAAAAGAAAAAAGTGGGGGGGGGTTCTGGAATTTAAGGGGAGCTCATTCACCTAATCTAAAAATGTCATTGCAGCATTGTTTGCCATCTCTTCAGGGAAAACGTCCTCAGCTCCTTCCCTGTCTCCTAACTCCAGGGAGAGCTGGCTCCCCCTGGACAGGCCCCTCAAGCTGATTCCTGCTCACTTGCTTCTAACATCTGCTAGCTGTTTGCAATTGCATCTGTTCGTTCTAGTTCACTGGAAAAGGTCTATTTTTCCAGCAATGAAGCAATGCGAGGCAGACATTGTATCTGAATTAAGGCTCTGATGCACTTAGCTAAGATGCATACGTAAACTGCAGAGAGAACAGAAATAATACTTTCTATGACATATGCTAGCTGTCTTCATCACCCAACTCATGATAAGCACTCATCACAAACAAGTTTACCTTCCTCCTGCAAACATTTACCCATTCTGTATTTCTGCTCCATTGCTCCCTGATGGAAAACCAGCACCTCTAAGCAAATCGTTGCTCACCAGCTTGAAGTATATACATGGAAGTCTTAACTCGTTTACTTTCTCATATTGCATAATCTCCATACATGCCAAGGCTGAAACTCTACTTGAGTTTTAGACATGTTATCAGCCTTTATAAATGCACAGCTTTTTGAAGAGCTGTTCGTTGTTGCGTACTAAACCACAATACATTTTGTGTTATTTAAAATACTTTACCAAAAGCAGACTTTAAGAAACAATGCAGAAAGACCATTTACATCATTGCACTTTGTCTGGCCTTGCTTAAAAGAAAGGCAAGACAATCCTCTCAAAAAATTCTGACTTCAGACATAGGCCACCACACCTGCAAACCACCTAATGCATCCAGGTATTGAGAGCAATACATTTCAGTGAAAATGCTCTTAGGAAGAAAAGCAACAAAAATTTAGATCATCCCACCTGCCATTCTGTTCGTGCACCTTGTTTGAAACACACAGTCCCTCACCCCTTCAAAGCTTTGTGCCAATACGCAGTTGTCAGTTCCCCCCCCGCCTCCAACCTGTAAAATGTTTATGTATCTGCCATCATAGTATTTGATTAACTTGGTACATCAGTTCAGAGCTTTTTAAAAGCAAGCCGCTCATAGTCCATGCAGGACTTACTCATGGTCTCTGATTCAGTGGTACTTTTGCCTGATGTTATGAGATTTACATTCAAGTTTGCCAGGTGCAGTACACCAGCTCATGCAGAGATTTTTGTTCCAAAGAGGACCTCGTAAAAGCAATAGAATAAAATCATGCCATTGAAAAGGTCCTACAGGGTCCCTGAGCCTCAAAACACTTGTTACTATGTTTATAGAAAAAGTTACCCTTTCCCTGAAAGAAGCAGCGGAGGCCAAGTCTCCTCACTTTCCTAGTCACTCAAACCCGTCTGCCAGCTTCCACATGCTCTTTCAGATCCCAAATGAGACAGTCTCCTCCATTCCCAGGAGTCTCCTCTGATCTAGTTGCTGTTTGCATTCAGTGGAGCATCAGCTTTGTCACTGTTTGCAAAGGCATTAAAGCTGCTTTTGCTCTTATTTTCAAAACTGGACATAGTTAAAGACGACAATATTTGCCCCAAGCAGGAGCTCCTATTATGTGCCACTAAGTTCACGGACCTGGACTAAGCGGAGGTTTCTTTTCAAGGCTTCAGAGCAATCCAAGACCCTTTGCATGACTTTTCTGTACTTCTCTCCAATGACACCTTTTTTGCTTGTTTAACTCTGGCATCAACAGATTTAATTTGTACAGTCTCTCTTCTTGCAGTATTTCTCCTACAGAAATACATTTATTAAAAATAACGATCAATAGAAGATTCTGAATTATTTTCTCTTTCCTTCTTTTTTCCTGTCTCTCCCCCTCAAGTTCTTGTAATAACCCCCTATAGTTCCTTTCTCATAGGGCATTATACAAATCTAAGTGACACCCAGACAAACGTGAATTTAATTCAAACGTAAGAGGTGGCACTGTTTTCTCAAACAACCTCATTTTGATAATTCAGACTACGTTTTTACCCCCATTTCCCATTCGTGTGTCATCCTGCTGTCATAATATCCTCCAAATTCCACCTCAGCAGCACAAACCCACCATCAACTCAGAGAACTTAGCTTTCACTGTGACAGTATATTCTACAAGTTAGTAATGAGTTAGACATTACTCACGCATGCATATACATGTATCTGCAACATGTAGCATCAAGCATCGTTAAAAAAACTGTCCTGTAAGACAAAAGTCTGTAGAGTAAGGGCTGCATGTCATCCTTTTACCCCCTTTCCAAGCCCTCCCACCCTCTGCTCCAGGGAAAGGCAGCATTTATTTCAAAATTAGCTATTTGTTTATCCCAAGTGAAATACTAGAGCAATCATTAACACTTCATTAACGCTTCTGTTTACCATCTAGACAGGAGATGGCTTCAACAAACCATGCCCAAGGGAAATTAACATTTCTAAAGATTTAGATGCTAAAACAAACATCCTAATTAAGGTTTGGGTCACAAGAAACACCAAAGAGAAGGAGATCTGAATCTACATTAGAATTTCAGAGACCATCTGGGTATGCCAGGAAATATGCATCCCAAAACAGGACCACCCTTACGTTAACACTCCACTTAGCATGCAATTTTTTTGTTTGAAGGGTGTCCTCACACCTCCTTAATAGATGAATGATACACGAAGAAAGAGAAACAAGTATGTCAGAGCTGGCAGTTCAAGTGGGACTACTGCAGTTTTCCTTTATAAAATCCAGGTATTGGCATCATATTTACTAGGCTAAAAGACAGGAACACAAAAACAGATGTTTCTTGCATTTCTGTTTGGGACTAAGGGTGGTCTGTGGCCAGGTAGCAGGAATGGCATTCCACTTCCAGGGCTGCAGCAACATCCCAGCACAGAGCCATTCTTGCGGCACACTCCAATACACTGGCAAGGGTATTCAGAAGGGGTGTAGTGAAGAGGAAGAGGGGATGATGTGCACGCAGGAAGACACCATTTACCTGCAAACAGCCTCGGGAGAACTGATAGGAGTACAGACAGTTGGATCAGAGGCTGAACTGAACAGTCTCTCTGCAAGATCAGACTGAGACACCTCAAGTACAATTCTAAAGGGAGCTTTCTGGTCAAATGAAGCTACCTTGAGCATTTCAGAAAGGACTACTTCTTGCTACTGTTTTTCCTTTGCCCTCCCCAAGCTGCAATCTTATTGCAGTTTTATTTCCACTTTGCCTGTAATAGTTTCACTTACATGTCTTCCTTTTCCTCACAGCCAAGGTTATCATTCTAACTCTTCTTAATCTCCACAAATTCTTGCTGTCCTGGTGCATCCTAGCCTCTTAAGCATTGCAGCCTTTGCTGATCAGCTGTAAGGATTAGAGAAGAAGGAAAGTACCCTGTTATCTAAAGCAATCCTTAAGAGAGGGAGATAAGGCAGTTTAAACGACCTGAAGAATATTTTGTCTTTCACTTTTATTGAATCATAGAATCATAGAATCATAGAATCATAG
>VYZM01000838.1:76276-97625 GCA_013398915.1 Dromas ardeola | reverse complement strand
AAAATAACCAATATTTCACCTTTTTTATAAGAAAAAAATAGGGGAAAGGGACAATGGTTAAAAACATATGCTGCTTTTGGACACAGATGTTATTGAAAACCTGCCTCATAACTGTGCATTAGATTATGTCGACTCTCAATGCAACTCCAGCGTAGCAATTCAAGCTGGACCACAGAGTACTTAGGTCTATTACTAGGTCTACAGTAATCTTTTCCCTCCTCTCTGCTTTTCCAGCTCCTGACAAATCCACTAGAAGATACCAGCAAGGAGCTCGGGTACATTTCGTCTGATCTCTTTCCCTGTACCTGTTGTGAACACAAGACCAGCAATGACACCTGCTGGGCTCTTGCGTAGTTTAGTCTCATCTGCCACCCAGTGGCTTCCTGCCTGTCCTGCAGCCTGTCTACGCTCGTTTTCTCCTTCAGTTAAGCTCTGAAGAGTAAACGTATTTTTGCTAGACACTACGGTCAACTCAATGGAGTACAACGACAGCAGAAAGCCAAAGCCTGGTATTCTCAGCACACTTGTAATAAAGCCAAAAAGCACTTTTGGGGGTTTCTGATGTTCTTTCACCCAAAACAAAGCTTTCCTCAAAACTATTAAGTTCCAGTGAAAACTCCTCTCATATTCAAGATGGAAATTATGGTTAAAGTCTGAGGAAATACAAAAAGCCTTCACCATAACCACCAAGACTGTTTCCCCCATACGTTTTAATCCCGAAGCAAGCAAAGCAAGAATGTAAACTCTATTTTCCAAACTGTATGACATGAGTCCCAAGCCACAGAGTCTTAAACACCTGGGTTTGAGGTTTTGTTAGGGTTTTTCTTTTGTCATTAAAAGCATTAGGTGTTACTTGCATCCAGACATGACCTGAAGCTGGTCAGATTTGAGATGCAAAGACTTTGAAAGAAAATTGTTGTTGTTCTTCCCTACCATAAAGTTCCCAACCAGAACTTGAAGCAGCACCTTTGTCCTAGACCTAACTCACGTGGCACTCTGACCATCTTAAATAAGGCTCTATAGATATGCACCATGTTAATTTTATTTTAATTTGATTGGGTTTTATTTTCTTTGACTTCCCTCAGATCACAACAGATAACACCTTTTGTGTCAGGGAAGTGCTTTTGCAAGTAGAAAAACTCCTGCTCTAAGTAACCAATTCTTAGGACCATCTGTACAGATGACTGTGACTTATGCAGCTTTTTTGGTTAGCATACCTTCTGACAGAAAACAGTAGCCTGGCCTGTATATTTAATGCACAACAATAACCATTTGTACATATGTATTATAACAGCAGGCCATCTATCCAACGCATTCTTGTTCTACATAAATGTTCTACAGCTGTGGTTGTAAACTCAACATTTAGAGACTTATTTTTTGAGTTCCATCCCTTTTGCTCCCTCTCGCCCTCCAAATAAAACCCATCCTTCCTGAAATGCTATCAGGAAAGCCTTGTATAGCTGACCTTTCACATTGTATTCTAAATGCGTTGTGCTAATGAAGTAGCCGCATTCACACAGATACAAAACACAGTTTAATAGACCTCCAGGGTCCTTGAAAATGGAAATAGGGGAAAAAGCTCCACTCTAAATTAGCATGCTGCAAGTTGCCAGTAAGATTAAAATACATATGTAGTGCTGAAAATTAAAATTACTGCTTCATGAGTGAAAAGCCAATCTACCTAAAACCTAATGAGTAGCAAAGAGGGCAGAAATAAGGGCTTGGCAATTTTGTTGAGCAAAAGCTGCCCTGACTCCTGGATCTGCAAGTGACATAAGCTTCTGCAATTTGCAAATAATGAGGCAGAGAAGAAAAGCTAGGACATGAAGTTATCTGCCACCATCTAATCCATATGCATGAACTCCCAAGTTAGAAAGAAGATTCACTGCACATTAGTGAATTTCGTAACTATATATAACAGCTGCTTTTCTACTGCAAACTGGGTTTTCTAAACCAGCCCACAGAAAAAAAAAATCATGTCAGGTACTCTATAATTTTTCATGTAGCTTTTAAAGACTGTATTTTCAAAGCAAATATACATTTCAGTTATACAGAAATTAGCACTTATCACCTAGCTGTGCAAACAAGCCAAGTTCCAACAGAAGAAACTTTACATGAGCACAAAGTAGCTATAATATACATATTAACCCCATTAACACCATGCTCTCCATGTGTTGAATTCATGGACCCATGTTTAGCAGACAAGTCCAGTGTGTACAGGCACTGCAAAATAGACCACACACTGACTTTAGTCAGACAATTGCTCAATTTTATACAGAGAAGATTGTAGGGATGTTCCCATCCCCATCAACACGGGAACAACAGTTATTCTGTTGGCAAACAAAGTGCAAGAGAATTTAATCTCCTCTTCTCATTTTCTATGTATCTCCCCTTTCTAGTTTTAGCCACTTTCAGGAGGTGCAAGATACTGCTGCTGAATAGAGTGAGTTTGGCTTCAAGAACAAGAATACTGAAGGCCAAGAATATGGCTACCATTGTGCTGAAGAGACGTGCTGTTTTGAGATTGTTATTTTCTTAACTCATCCAACCACCAGCAAACTAATATCTGTGATGTAGAACTAGGATGTATTAGAAACTGTATGAAGACAATGCATCTAGTGAAAATGCACATAGCTGATCTGTATTTCAGAAGGCTTCAGTCTCTTGTCCAAAATAATAAGTTTAATACTGTGAAATAAAGATAGCTTAATTGCTTCTGCCATTGCCTGACCTTGCTTTACATTGATATGAATGCAGCAAAGCCAAGCTGTTTGTTCAAAGTCTAATCAAATCAAATCTACTGCTTGCAGTTTCTCTTACAATGAGAATAGTTTTGTTTCCGTGACAATTTTCATGGACACTGAACTAAAAATGGAAGTGAGTCTGTAACAGAAGTATTTTTGCAATAGGCCCCAATCTTTGATGTGGTCACCCTCTTGTGGGGAGCAAACATAGCTTTATGTCATCCTTGATCAGCATTCACCTTCCCAATGAAAGGAGACAGAGATTCACTCCTTTCTGACACAGCTAACATGTTCAACAACCTCCCCATTTCACAGGTTGTGCCATGGCTCAGTAGTTATCTCCCTCTTCTCCAGGCCATGCCACAGTGAGGATCTTCAGACTAGCAAGGACAGTTCTCCCAGATGTCTCTGTTTCCAAATTCTGCTAAGATTTAAGTAGAAATCTACCTTGAGATTCTGGGTTTCATTCTGGGGAGGGCCAAGTCAACACATATTTTTACTGATTCCAATTCATCTTGAGTAGCTACAGTATTTACTTGAAGAACCATCTTTTGAAGCCTCAAGGAACCACTTGTATGAGATGTTACAGTGACTGAGTGACCTGGTCTCTGTGTTCAGCACTGTTCCCAAACTACTTAAGTGGTATGTATTACATTTTGCCATGCCTTGCTTTGCCTTCTCAGTTTTCAGATGTAAAGTATAAGCAGGGACAAGGAATCTTTCATCTCCCCTGAAGGCTGCTGACACCGCATAACGTAATCTTGTCTTCTCCTAGTCAACTGAACACTGTATATTATGCCCAATTTTAGGCACCATTCACAAAGTAAGTCTCCCCTTTCTCCCTTCCCAACTGTTCAACAATGCTGCTCAGTTAGGATCTGTAGTCACATCTATACCTTAAAAATGAGTGCATGCTTAGGTGAGAGGAAAAGAAAAAAAAAATCAATCCTGAAGTAAAAAGAAATATCCCATTAACCAGGCTGTCAGGCAAGTAAGAGTTCTCTGCCTCATAATTACTGCTTTAGTCTCTCTTGTTTAGAAAGGGGAGAGCACACACCCATTTCCAGGAAAAGGATTCATGTAAGGAAACTGTTATTTCAGACTTCAGAAAGCCTAAACTTCAGTAAAGCTACACTGCATTTCTTGCAACTAGATCAATAAGCACATTTTAATTGTCAGGTTTGTTTACATAAGACTGTGAGAGCTGTCAAAGCCCATCAGCACTGGATGGAAAGCAACTAGCCACCCACTCAGCTCCACACTGCCAACTTATTTGGCATTGCCTCCTCTAACAATCATTGACAGCCTTGGAGGCAGGAGCCCTTTTTTCACCCTACATTCAAGGGGTAGGTCAGGAAAAAAAGCCCAAAACTAAGCAACAGCAAATTTCACCTCATCTGCTCAGTTTTATGTTTTCGTTCATGAGGACCATTTAAACTGTTTGTGTAAAGTGAGACCATCCCACACTGCCTTCGCCTTCAAACGTCTATGGAGTTTTATTCACAACTGCTGACATTGCTTGTTTTTAAACCCATATGATTGGTAGAATGTTAAGTCCAAGATAAATCACCCCTTCAATAAAAGCTTCTGGACCCATGGTTGAGGTATTTCAACATTGAAGGGCAGCAGCTTGCAACATTACATGGAAAGTATCTGTGGAGGTACAAAACAAAGAAGCTCTTCCAATACTACATTAGATACTCCACAGCTGCAAAAGAAAGTTCTTCCCCCAGATACAACTACCAATTTCAGCTGCGTCACTGTTGAGATGAACTTGAGTTTGTTACAAGGCCTCTTCTATCTAGTGCACTACTGACAAGCGATGAATTAGACTGAGCAAAACAAGTTCTTCCCTGAAAATGAGCCCAGCATTCTAGAAACTCCATAATTAATTGTGTAGAAGTCAGACAGCAAAACCTTGTTAAGTCACCTTGTTAAGGATGGGAGCAGGCAGTAACAAAGCACATGTTTAGCTCACAGCCCCAGGAACCCTCTCTACATACAACACTGTGCACACTTCTGCACAGAAGAGATAGGGACACAGTCCAGCTTCTTTCTTCTTCCCAGGTGCCAGAAACTCCCCAAATTCCTGCCCTTTTACCTTACCCCCTTCGCTGCTCTTCCCTGGTGGTGGTAACCTTAAGAAATTGGAGAGGGAGGAAGAAAGAGAAGGTGCAAACAAGCCATTTTCAAATGGATAAAGGAGGAAAAGATAGTACAAGGAGGCACCCCACACAGTGAGTATCACAGGCCTTCTATTCAAAGCAAACTTCTGTTTACTGTTGCCAGATAATCCAGCTGCATCTCCCCCCATTTTGGATGAAACCCTAGAATTTTCTTTGGTTAAAAGAAAGACTTGTTTATAGGAATGTCTGTAGTCCACTTGCAGAAGAAAATGGAAACCAGTAACTTCACCAAAAAACCTTTTAAAATCACGAACTAGAAAAGTAAAAGGCACTGTACCTAACACCCCTCAAGTGGTGAACACAAAATGCTATGGCTCATACATTCACAGTGATATTTTATTTGGCAAATAAATCAAGCAAAACTTCTCACAAAGAAGTCCATAAAGGTAGTCAAGCAACAACAACAGCAGCAACTGCATGAAGATTAGCTGTATCTCAGGCTCTGAAGCTGAACAAAATAAGGACAAGAGGCACTGGAAAGCCTTGCAACATAAAATACAGCAAAAGGATGACTGCTATGTACAAATAATGCAAGTAAGGCATGGACTGCACATTGAAAACCACAACTTGTAGCATGAGTGCACAACAGCAGTTCCCACATGAAAAACATTGCCTAACTATCACAGCTACCAAGCCTTAAAAATAGATGTCAGGCAAAACAAGTCTAAAAAACTAGCTTTAGATTAAAAAACAAAACAAGAATAAAAGCCTTTCACTCTACGCTAGGGCACATGTTGTTAAACTTGCTGTTGAATACTTTTAAAAATAGGTAAACAAACTTCACCAACCTACAACCAAGTGTACTTTAGTTTCTCCAGTGTCCTAAAAACAAGAGTTTGCCATTTTCTATCGTATAATTATAGAATTAGTCTTCTACACATAGGCCTTCTAACATAATTGCTGTTCTTTTTTGGAAATCATAACACCGTAAAGCTTGCATTTAAGAGGGAGGAATGCTGCTTGGGAATACTGCTACAAACAGTTAAAAGAGTCTGAAGAACTCAAGAGCTTTAATAAAGCCAAGGGCATCTAGGACTTTTTGCTGATTTTTACTTAAAAGATCATTTGCATTTTGTGGCACTCCTAGTGTAGCAAGAGATGCCTGTGATTCTGTGACCCTGCAGCGATTCTTTGCAGGACCGGAACACCTTCACCTCACCATACACAGCACTAGAGGGCCCACATCAGCTGCTTAAGCACCTCAGACTCTGCAGCAGCACAATTGCTTGTCAGGCTATATTGTAATAGCCTGGCCGAGGTGATCTCAGAAAAAGCAAAAAAAAAAAGCATATGATCAACAAAAGTTTGGTATTAGTTCCCCTTCATTTAATTGTAAATATTTTGTACTAAGTAAAAAAAAAAATCCATCCCTCTCAATAATGTGTGACTCCAAATTATAGCTTAGATTACAAACAAACCATCCAACCCTGGAACTACTATGAAAGAAATCCTGTCTTCTCTGCCTAGGTTCACAGGACTCTGAAAACACCAAGATCAATCTGTTTTTCTACAGAACTACAGTGCAGTGTTTCTCCTCCAGATGCAATTGCTATGTGCTTTGAAAAGCATGACTTTAAGACTGCTTGGCAGTTTCAAGCTCCACCCTTAAAAAACCCAAACCAATTATTAATGAATAATAAAAGCAAAGGGAGGGTCTCCTTCTGTAAAGCATTCCTTTTTCTTCATGGTACCCGCTAATTCAGAAAAATCTACTCTTTTTTCCCCCCTCTGTTGGTCTCCTTTGGTTGTCTTCAGTTTTGTTTCCTTGCATTTCTCTGACCCTAAAAACTTGCTTCTGTGTTTCCCTTTTACTGCATCTTCCCCTGAGCTGGTCTTAATAATTGCTCTCTTTCTTCCAAGCAATCTTCCCCCCCCACCCAAGAGTGCTAAATGAGCACTTTTAATCTGCTATTACCCTGGTTCATTTTAAACAGGAAGGGCCGGTAAAGACACAGTTCTTTCAATCATTGTAGCTGGTATAAAATAATGCATTAAAATCTTGATTTTTTAAAAATCTGAATATAACGTAATCTAGGATTAAGTGCATATATGAAGATCTGTAAGTATAAGCTACCCTTTACTGAATTTTAAATTGGAGCCTTCTAAAAACAGGAGGCGAGCAATTTGTAAAATTACTTCAGTGATTTTTTTCCTCATTCACTTTAACTCCCCAGCATCTACAGACTGTTCCTTTGAGAAAATAATTTCCATTTAACCGACGTGCAACAACAGCAACAAAAATAATATTGCTTGTATATGCAGAATCTCTAACAACTACAAATGAAATAGAAAAGGATTTTGATATATGACCACCAACTCTCAAATAGAAGCCTCATCAAAAGAAAGAGTACTGCATAAAAACATGACACAACAAATGCAGATCATTGCAAAGAATGATTTAATAAGATGATGGATATTATCAAAAAAGCAGCTGGCTTTTCATCCTCCAATAATTTCTTGTTTTGCTAAATTAAATGCAAATAGCCTTTAATTTCTTTAGTCTCAATTAGTTATACAGGCACAGAGGAGAATGTGGACTAGCTAAATGGAAATGAAAAAACTCCATGCATTCGGGATAGTAAAACCAAAACAAATATCTAAGGTTTCACTCAAGCCTTACAAGAGCAGAGTTCATCCGGATTTACCGGTCTCCGACACCCTACCGAGCAGCAGCCTGCTGCTCTGAGCAGTCAATGGAACATTCATAGTTTTCATTCCCCTCTCCTAATTCCCTTTTATGGAAAAAAAGAAACTGAGCAGTGAGGCCAATATCTAGTTCTATCATCTGTTGTTTTATGTCTAAACAGCTACTTCCCTTGTTCAGAGGGAGCCCCAGCTCAGAGGTCTAACCCTGGTCAGTCCCACACTCCCCCAGATGCGCCAGGAATGGTGCTGCACAGGGCTGGTCATGAGCAATTCATTGTTTTATAAAAGGGTGCCCAAACAGATCCAGCTATTATTTCACTGTATCACCCTACAGACTGGGAAGACTGTTAAGAGATCTTTCCATCTACAAGAAGCTTATCAGCTCATAATACTGCAGAGCCCAAACTAATCTCATTGAATTAAATCAATACTGCAACTGAAACTGATGTTATGACATAATGTACACAGGCTGAAAGGGAAGCACAGGCTGAAAAGGAAAAAATTACGCAAGATAAGTGCAGACAGAATATAAAAAAGTTGCAGATACCCTAGGCCTAATTCCTTTAAACTGAAGATCTCCAGATACACTCCCCATACTCCCACCATGATGCTGGAAGAGGGAGACCTGCGCATGAACGAAATAGACCAAGTTTTACAAGCAGTAAACTAGTGCATTAGATACTAAGAATTATGGATCCATTACATCACAATAGCCTGCAAGGTGCCTTTCTTGAGCACCAACAGGTTAAAGCAAAGTAACTATGAATCTTCAGCAGCCTGCCTATTATAAACAGGGGTTAAAAAAACCCAAACAAAACCACTCTGCTGGTAGCGTGTTGTGTCCAAAGGGATCCTATCTCTGTTCTCTAATACCAGTTCAAACAGAAATCTGCTCCATTGTCTCAAAAGGCTTCAGCAACAACCACTTCTAATTTCTCAGAGAAAATTGACTCTTCAGCTCCTGAACCGAGAAACTACATTAGCCTAGTGGGAAGCAAATTATGGGGAAGACTCAAGACTCCAGGAAGAGATTTTAAGCTGCATATATCAACAAATCACTCAGATTCAGATTACCAACACAGCTCTGTTGCAGGCCTTCATTGCAGCTCTTGACAGCACATCTCCTGGGAAATCTGCAGTTACCCTTAACATTGCCAATCTTTGACAGATCTTTGAAACAGGAATCTCAGACCAATGGCAAGAATGATGAAAACAGAGACTGCATTTAAGTGAGGTGTGTCTGGCCTTGTCTAACACACAGAAAAACCAAGTGTAATCAGCTGCCCTATATCTGCAGATTCCCAGTCTTTGCAATCAGAAATCCATAAGGCAATAATCCAAGTGAACCACTGGTTGCAGGGCAAACTCCCATGCTTGGCCATACTTACTCAAAGTCATAAACTGTAGTTTCAGAAGTTCACATTCACAAAACCAATTCTGGCTCCTGAAGAATTTAAAATGGGAGTTCCTCAACAGTGCAACTCAGTGTCAAGAAAACGTCTCTTGGATTTACAAAACAGAACCAGCGTGCTGTCAGCATCTTCCAAAAAGCATTTGAGTCAGCTGCTGAAACTAAGATGACAGTTACTCTGCTATCACCTGCAGTTAAGTCTACAAGGCTCAGACCTTCATTTGCACCAGGAAAGATACTTAAGCCTCTAAACTTAATCAGCAAGGACACCTAGAGTGCAAGGCAAGGGCTAAATCCAGCTACTCTAACCAGAGTTAGATCTGATACCCACCTGTGACTTCTAAACTTGTTACACAGTGTTACTCTGTAGAAGGTAGAGTTCAAGCAGTATGGCTGAGAAATCTGATGTTTACCTGAGTAAATGAAGCGTTATCTTTGCAGCTAGGTAGCTCGTGACTCAGAACATTCCTAAGTTCAAGTACTCAAAGAAATGCAGGCTTACACGAGTTTTACTATAACAGCCTCCGCAGCCATGCCACTGCCACATTAAGAGCCACAGAAATAAAAAAAAAACACCAGAGAAACCACAAAATGAATCTTTAAGGCACCTCACACCATGTACAATTCAGAGAAACAAACAGCCTGTTTAATAAATTTTGTGACTCTGCAGCACAAGGAGGACAATAACACTAGACTTGCAAAACAGATCTGAACCCTTGATCTAACAGCCTAATTCTATGCTTTGAAGAAGTCCTTAAGCTAGTTCACAAATGGATAGTGGTGGCAGCATGTGTCACAGAACAGATCACAAAAAAATTCACAACATATTCCTAGACTGAGTTTCCCCTCAAAACTGAGGCTTCCAAAACAACCCATTTTAGTCACCAGCAACCAAAAAATCTTTTCCTAATTGTGTATTACTCACAACCTTTTGTGGTAACTGAGAAACTCGGCAGGAGGTTTGTGCAGGATGGGGTCTCCACCCATTTTCCTCAAAGGAGATGAGGAACAGTTGCCCAAAAGGCACATCGTGTACTCTACAAGTAGAGACTAAGGCTACTCTAAGGTTTAGTCTCTGAAGGACTGGATTAGCAGCTCACAGTGCAGTCTCAGTAAGAGGATCACAAGTAATCCATGCCTCCACACAGGATAACAACCTATTCTCCACCTTTCTCTCTTTCTGAGTTGATTTTCCGACTCCTCTGGTTCAGCCATGCTGGTTGATACATAGAAAACAGAGACATTTCAAAATGGTTGAAGCAGACATTTTTTTCCTCTTTAATGATTAATAGCTTTTATCTTCAAACAGTTCTTCCTCCTTCATCAGTTAAGATCAGAAACAAGAGAAAGAACAATTTATTAAAAAAAGGTGCCTGGCAGGATTAAAACAAAAGCATTCCCCTCAAAAATTAGAGAGGGTGGCTGACACTACCTGTCAAAGTTTGCTAGCATTTGGGCTTGCAGCCAGCTCTGCAAAAGCATTTCATTTTCTGTTTGGTGGTACAATCACTTCAAATGTCTTCCCTGCAGTGGTTTGAGAAAAGTGGAAGAAATCAGCTTACATACACATCCATCTTGGCACTTTCTGTTTGGAGAAAGTACCGTCTGTAGAAAAAGTTAAACCAAATCTATTCAAGATACATTTGGGGTTAGAAAACGTGGCTGATTGTGTTTCTGTACGTTCTGCAGTCTCCAGCTGGATGCCAGCAACACCCATGCCGATTAACGAAGGGGTTGGTAGGGAAAGCATTCATGGTATGTGCAGAACAAGATATACCTTGAACAAAAAAGCATTTCTTCACATGGTAAGGGGACTGAGGTTCTGATGAGTCTCAGCACTGCGTCAGTGAAGCAACTGCTGTGGGATAGCCTGTAGATCTCAGAGAGAATGCCAAATGTTCTTAAAAAATAGTATTTAGGAGATTCACTTACATGAACTTTTTTAACATTATTGGAGAAAGAATTTGATGGTGGCATCAAACATAAGAGGGGTATAAATGTAAAGTCTTTAAAACATAGGCTCACAGAACTATTTAGGGTTACCATCATTCCTGCTAGTGGTTGAATGTTAATGTTTCTTCCTAGAAGAGACAGCATAGGAATAGTTGTTTGTTCTGAGTGCATCATGGCAACCCCAATGTAGGGATGCAAGGTGCAATCCCCACGTCCCAGGAGACTGTGCCAAAAACTGCAGGGTGTGATTTTTGCATGTTTGTTCCCTAGGCTATCAATGGGAATGGATGGCTATAAGTAGCTTCATCTTGTTTATAAAAAATATTTACCTGAAAAAGGAACAAAATTCAAAGTAGCTGTCAAAATTCTCTGACAGCTTCAGAAGGTCAGAGAAAACAGATGAGATTGTGTCTGCAAATGGATGAAGAAACCAACAAGGCTAGCTTATGAAGGGGAACCTCATGATGGTCACATGGAGATGACCATGGTGTCATGCATTAAGTACACAGAAATGGGCTGCTTTAAGTTACATTGCAACCAGAGCAATGAGCTCCATTACATCATGAAGACATCTGATCCATTCTGCTCTCTGCCTCCCACAAAGAGAAATGCTTTAAAAGCTGCCAATCTTCCCAATCACACCAGCTGCTCTTCACACACCACCAGCCATCAGCAGATACCAATTTGAACAGAACAAGAAAGCCACTGCCTGCACCCTGCAATCAGGGGCCTTGCTACTTCCAGATTTAAGTTTCAGCACAGCTAGAACCAAAGTGCCACAATCAGTTCAAGGAACAGAACAGAGCTGCAGAATTCACAGCATGAGGAATACTTAAAGAAGCATATCCATCACTCATCATGGAACAAACCTAGTTATAGTGGTATTTAGTTGACAGGTAGAGGAAAACAACTGTGGGAAACGATCAGTATGTATGTTTGCAGAAACAGTCAAAATAAGCATTTTTCTACTACACTTTTTTCTCCTCTCCATGAACTCTACTAGCTAGATACTAGTGCAACATCACTTTTCTGAAAAAGCTGGAGCTGGCCTGTAAGACTCCATGTGTTCAGTGGTCACATTCAAGCAATTTTAAGCAACTCCAGCAAGTGTCAACACACTAACACTTACTCAGAAGTTGTATGCACTTCCAAACAACTCAGTATTTTCCTAGTGCCCAAATATGTCTAACCCACGCAAATGAAAACACAAACTAATCAGATGAATTTGCTCAGCAGCATATTATGACTTTACACTTCACATACACGCATGCTGCAAGTAACAATGGATGACCTAGCTTAACAGCCTGAACCACAGAATTATTAATTTTCTGCCATGGCTGTTCTGAGTATCCTTGAATGGCTACTCCCTTCTGCGCTTTCCTCTCACCCTTAAAACAAAAGAAAAAAAAGTCACAGTGTTTTGAACAGAGTTCTGTAATTGGAACAAAAGGTGGCAGTTCAAACCCTTAAGAACACATAGCATCTGCTTACAATTCTACAGTACAAACAAACCACAAGCTAGTGAAAGCATATTGAGCTTGTTCTGGCAGAAAACCATGTCACCCCTAGGGAAGGAGGTGGTGGTAATGCCTTAGGGACAGAGACTTTGCTGTCTTCCCTCTATTGATTAGGTTTAATGACATAAGGCTTTTTCTGTACATGCAGCTTTTCCTGTTGAAAAGCATGGCACTCGGGCCACAACACTGACCTTTTCTTGTGAGTTAACACCAAGATCCACAAGTCTGTCTACACTGCAAAAAGCAGCATAAGGAGGAGGGCCCTGAGCTACACAGAAACAAGCTGTGAGTATTAGAGTTACAACACTGTGGTACACTGCAAAAACTACTTAATGAGTTGACAGGTAGGGCTAATTTACACCAGGTACAATGTCACACTCACATGGCCAAGCAGCTTTCAGGAGCCACATCCATAGCTTGGAACAATGTGATTTTGCACTGTGTAGTTGTAACTAAGTCTGGTGCACATTGAGTATCCTTGCAACACAGAAAGTGTGTTGGCAGGTACACTGAATAGATTAAGCTACAGTGACTGGGATGAGCTTCACAAAGCAATGAAGCGAACTTGTGAAAGAAGATTCCATCCAGAGTTACTAAATGCAAAAACATCACCACTGGTCCAGGGAGTGCACATTTTACTCAACACAAAGACTTTCAAAATCCACTTGAACTCAGAAGGAAGTAGGAGTTTTTCTCCTGTGAAGCCTTCTTAGTGAGGAATTTCTCTATTCTGCACCAGAACTGCAAGCCACCCCTTCTGTCACCAATAACTGTCGTAGTAATCTTCAGAAATTAAGACAGGTAGGATGCAGTTAGTCAGAGTTTCAACCACCAGGAACTAGAAACAAGATTTCCCTGTACCACAGCTGAGTGTCCGGTCCCCTGGGTTATTATGCATGCGGAGGGATTTCTCTACCTCTGGCTTCCAGAAAGTCTGCCTAGTACTTCAGCAACCTTCAGCCAACAAAACATCACTGGAATGGGTAGATTCGTACCAGAATACTGACTGGTGTGGGCTATAATCCAACACAGCCACTAGCAGATGGACTAGCAGCTCTTCTCTTCCACACCGCTGTTCAAGTGGTATACCATATGGGAAAAAAAAAAAAAAAGTAATCTGTGTAGAGCTGGGTACTACACATCCAAATTTACTCCACCACTTCAGCAATTTCACACACTCTTGTGGCAAAAAATGAAGCCCAATCTCCTTTTATGGGAATTCCCCCCCATCTGAAAAAAAAATAAAAGTCTTTGGTGAAATCCTCCAACAAATCTTAACATCACTGCCACTGTTTGAGGGCCTGACCACAGGCAGTGCTTTGCTATAGCATATATGAAAACAAGCATTACAATACAGAGAGGAGAGATGTTTTTAAGCTGCATTCTTACAGCACTATGATTAAGACAAGCTTTACAGCTTGTGTACTTGTTCAAGACTAAGTGTTCTTTTGCATTTTACACTCTTCAGAGACATTCACACCTTTGTTTAAGCAATGCTGGGAAACTCAAGTATTACATATACATATATATGTATATACATACACATATCTATTCAATGCTATTTACTAAATACTCATGCAGTTTTACGTAATACCATATATTTTGAGCTCCTGTTTTTCACAGGCTGGCAGCGTAATTTCAGTCTGAGCAGGAAGAACAATCAGCCTCACACTGGTTCCTTGTGATTTGTATTGACATAACACTATTCATCCATCCCAAAGCAGTTTTTTTCCACCCACCCCAGAAAAAACAGCCATTTCTAAAACTAAAACCCATCAGTCACCCCTGAGGGCTGGTGACACAGCCATACCACACCAGTTTAAGAAAAGCAAGCAGGGGTGGGAGGCTGTAAGGGAAAAATCCCTGCAGACAGGTCAGCATCAGCCAACAGAAGGTAAAGCACCTCTCCTTTGCCAAAGAAAAGAAAGACAAACTATCTTCTAGCTTAAATTAGGTATTTCCAGTAAATAAATATAAATCAGGAATAGTTTAATAGCAAGCAGTATTTTAAGATCAACTCAGGCCCCAAGGTTAACAATTATATTCTCCAGTTATTCTCTTCCTTACCTGGCTACCTCCTAACAAAGGTTCCTAAATCTCAAGGTCATGAGAAGTTTCAGATTCACATCAGAAAGGTATCTTCTTCTTGCAACAGCAACCTCAAATAAAGTGCGCTGGGTGACAGAGAATAGGAGAGCACAGGCCACCACACTTCAGATTAGCAGTCACCACATCTCATTCTCTCCTGCATATAGCCTGCCATCATAACCTCTTCCCTTAATCTGTCTTTGCAGCCCCAACTTCACCCACACTCTGCTGAGGTGGTGATTTTTATAGCAGCTGTTGCTCATCGCTCCTTGATTCCAGTCAGGGCTGCAATTAGCCCTTCATTAGCCCTGCACCAGGGTAGCTGGGGGTGTTGTCTTCCCTCCTCCAAAGCCCTCATGCTGCAGCCTGCGTATGGAAAGGAACTCAGCACCTACCCTCTGCCTGCTGTTTTCTGTCACTGAAGTTTGTTGTAGGGAGCTGGCTGGTGCTGGTAAGACCACCTCACTGTGGGTGGCAGTGCACCTCATGCACTGCCTCTTCACCACAGGGCCAAAACACTTCAGGAACATGCAGCGCTCTCCTTGTCAGAGTGCACTGGCATGACAAAGTTGTGGCAGCAAGAACACATCTTCTGTGGAAGAAACACATTGCAGGAAAGCTCTGAGTGAACTCCTTGTCATCTTTCATAAGCCCCAAGGCATGTTTATTGATAGTAGAATAGATAACAAGATGCTTTCAGTAGTGTATGCAATTAGGAAAAAATCTCTAGTGTAAAACGTAAGAATTAAATGAGCATATGTGAATCCTTCATAAACTCAGTCATCCTTACTGTTACCAACAAGCCAAATCAGAAACCTGGCCTGCTGCTGTGCAATTTGAGCATATACTGCGGAGAGACAGTGAGATGGGCAAGGGGCCACCAACCCTGACTGGAGAAGCTGTGAGAGCTGGGCTTGTTCAGCCTGGGGAAGAAACAGCTTCAGGGGGGCACAAAAACAGCCCCCCAGTAAATACAATGGGTTTATTGAGAAGACGGATCTGGGCTCTTTATTGAGGCGCTCTGTGGAATTAAAGGCACAATGGATATAAATTTGAAAAAAACAGGTTTTAGAAAAAGAAAGACATTTTCACTATGAGAATAATTAAGGAACGAGTTACCCAGAGCCCTTGGAGGTTTTCAGGACTGTGCAAATCCGTGAGCACTCTGATGTGGATTCAGTGTGACCCTGCTTTGGGCAGGAGACCCCCGAAGGCCCTCGCAGCTGGGGTGTCCCTGTGATGCTACTGATCAGCTGAGTCGTTCCCACAGCCAGCCAGAAGCCAGCCACTGGATGTCACCCTGTGCTCACTGAACAATGCCGCTCCCACCTTCAGGTAATGACTTAGGAGCATTACACTTCTTCAAAGCCAACCTTGCTGAAAAATACACAACAGTTTAGTTTAAAAGCTTCTGAATCCCCACTTAAGGTTGAAAACTTAATGCTAATTTCAGCCAAATAGATACCATAAGATTGCAAGTTTGAGGCAGTTTGAGGCCACATCGAGTGTCCTACATAGCCTTGTTTAAACGCAAAAATCAAATGCACATCAAACTGTGTGTATATTTCCCCTGTGCTGGGATAAAATGAACAGAAACAGACTGTAAGATCTTGTCATATAAATAGCACACACTGCATGTAAGATATTGTGTACATATTACTAAAACAGTAACAGTGAAACTGCTGTGATTTCTAGAAAGAGACTGCAAGGACAATAATCACTGTAGGGGAAAAGAAAGAAACTAGAAAATCAAAAGCATCCTCCACTGCCTGCTAGCATAATATTGATTCTCCTCTCCTCCTCCTGAAAGTCAGTTCCTGTTTATTTCAGCCAGGTACGCTACAGCATGAACACTTAGGGGTCTGAATGATCTGTTCTGAAACAAGCTTCACCTCAGAATGTGAAATGCAGAAAGCAGATCCGTGTTCAGTGTTAAAACTATTGATCTTTAACTGTCAACTTCACATTAATAGTGCTGCCAACTGCAAGCACTCAAAGCTTTTCTCCAGGCATCCCGCACTCCTCTGCCATTTCTCCCTTCCCCACTTCCCCCAGATTTCATCGTACAAGTCTGGGATAATTTTGTTTACCTTTGGTGGTCGTGCTGTTAGGATTAAGGTTGTCACACTTCCCTACATTTGTAAAGGGTAGAAACTTAGACTTTCCTCTAAAACCAAGAGATTCTCAAGTAATAATTCAAGCCTCAGCAATGGGAATTTTAAATGAATCAAACATTGTGAAACTTGCAATAAAATAATGACAATTGAGGCATATTGCGCCTCTTCTGTAGAGTGAGAAGACTATGCCAGACTGCATATCTCGACTCTTCTGAGCACACACACCATCCCATGCAAAGTGAATCTACCCAACATGCCTACTCAGTGTAGCATTTACACCACGAAGAGATTGCCCTCAGAGAGGCAATGGCCACGAAGATCAGGAATTTCTGCACTTTTATCACATCCCTGGTGACACATGAATGAAGTCACAATTCTCCTTCGGACAACTAAAAAAAGGATCCTGCCAAAAAGTCACATGATGAAGCTATAAATTTATCTAGTCTATCATACCAGAGTTCAGATTGTAGCATAGTCACCAGTGCTTGTGAGATGACAGTTTTACACAATGTGGATGTATAAAACAAGTACCTATGACATTGTGCAGACGAAAGGTGCTACAAAGCTTCATTAGATTGGAAACTGTCCAACAGTTGCACATTAGAGGCTGAATTCAGTAGACAAGTAGCTTTGCCAGTACAATGCTTCTTCACAGCCAGATGCTTTATGAATTCAACAAAGTGAACCCTTATCTTACTTTCGACAGAATTAGATTTTCAAGTAGCAAAGACAGACTTTGATGCCCCTTGAAAGCCTGCTGAGTTATTTTCTGCACAGAAGAGATCACCGCAGAACAGGGCCTCTGATGGCAGTCAGGGAAAAAGCAAAGAAAAATAAATATATACTGCCCACATTCTGCCATGATGGCCCCAGACTTGCTATAACTGCCAAAGAAGTGATAGCAGGCTGTTTTTCACCGATGCTCCAAAAGTTGCCCTTTGTGCAAGCTCAAAAAGGACAATATATGTATACCTACTCCCTGTTGTATGCATCCTGCACTGATGGTATTCTCCTCTTTGTTGTTTTACTGTCCTGAAGTATCCATAGCTCATACAAGCTGGTTAAAGAGCAAACAGGAGCTGAAACCAGTTATGTCTGCAAGCTTTTCTTTATAAGGACATGGGTTAAGGATTAAGTGCAATGTCAAGGACTAAAAATACTGGTCTCACTTTATACCACAGTTCTCCTCTCCTGGAGCTCCTGTACTGTAAATGAAGAGTAAAGGACAGTATCTTTGTGGAGAAATGTACACAAAGCTTTTTACATCTGCTTCTTAAACATTCATGTAGAACTGGGTACATCAATAACTGTAAACAGTTATCTGAGATGATGATTTGAGGAAAAGCTCCTATTTTCCAATAGCAAGTACTAAGCATCACCTCTCAATTTTCATTCACGATATCCACAGTGCAATTTAATGTATTTTGTGTGTTGTTTGCAAACACCTACTGCTATGTGTCCTCTTTCTGGTATCTGCAGCTTCTAACATGTGACTAGGTATAGGATGGATTTCCATTGAACCTATCTAAAATGAATGCACGCAATTGCAAACACCTCACTGTGGAAAGCTGTGATGAGTGGGAAGGATCCAGCTGAAAAATTACACTTTGTTGGTTAGAAAGTAACTGTTTGCTCACAGACAATGCTGACAGTCTTTGACAAATTGTCTTGGTTTGAGTGACACAGGATTAATTTATTTTTCAGGAAGGTCTCTTCTAATGCTAGGAAAAACTGCACTTTTAGAAGACTGTAGTGTCTGAATTTGTGAAAATATTTACTTTATAGCCAGCTATGGTGTGTAGGTTTCAAGGTCTCGGTATTTTCAAGTTAGCGAGGTACGGGGATGAGGAGTGAGACCTGGGCACTTGATCCAAGCTGGCCAACCAATGATTTCATACCATGAACATCACATTCAATATAAATTAGAAAGTCTTCTGAGGAGACTCTCTTTCTCTTGACGGCTGCAATCCTGCAGACTCCTTGCCCCGGTGCCGGACCCCTGAGCCCTTCCCTTCCTCCTGAAGCCGCAGCGCTCACAGCTTCCGACATTTGCTGTCCCCAGCTGGGAGTGCACAGCTTTGTTGCTCAGAGAATGGGCTGGGTATAATCCTTGTGTATTTTATATTGGTATCGGGATCGGTCCTGGTTCTGTAGCGTTATTAATTACTTGTCTTATTCTATTAAATCTGTTTATATATTCCAACCCTCAGGTTTCCTTGTTTTTTTCACCAATTCCCGTTCCCAGGTGGGGAGGGGCTCATCGGGGGATAGAATAATTGTTTAAACGACAATAAATTGTGGTGGGTTCCTCAAACCGTAACACAAATGCAAGTACTGCTAGTCCTAAAACGTTCCGTCATTCAACCTCCCCAGAGCCATGAAATTTCATCACAAGAACTCACTTTTTGAGGCTGAACTGACAGGACGGTGGCTGAAAACCACCGCCACTTTCAGTCACAGGCACGTTTACCGTGGAGTGACACAACCTGCCGCTCCGGGCGAGGGCAGGACCCTCAGCCCAGCGGCTCCCGGCCGGCGGCAGCGGAGGGCAGAGAAGGCGACGCCCAGCCCTCGGGCAGCCGTCCCCGCCGCCACGGCTCCTCAGGCGGCACCTCTCCCCCTCCCACCGCCGCGAGCTGGCGGCGCGAGGGCCGGGGGGAGGATTCCCGATTGCCATTGGCTGGCGTGCGCGCGGCCCCGCCCTTCGAGAAGGTTCTGGGCCGGCTGAGGCGCGGGGCGTCCCTGAGAGCGGGAGAAGCTTCGCCCGGGGCGGGGCTGCTGCAAGAGCGCCCCAGAGCCGCGGTGAGGCTGCGTTTGTGAGGCGGAGTGCGCTCCTCTATTCTGCGTGGCTTCAGAAACGTGCTTTTTCGGAAAAAAAAATAAATTCTCTATCGCCCGGTTGCACGAGTGAGGCTCTCAGCAGGCAGCCTAGCACTGGCAGCCCGACTGCTAGAGGCCTCGTCCCATTCTCATGCCTTTAATATTTAGCAGAGGCTAAACGTCTTCCATACGGGTGCTTCCTCCAAGCTGCCTGGGCAGGCACCATCCCCAGCGTTATGCCCTGCTCCTATGTCAGCCCATGGCTCTGGTCCACAATTTCAGCTGGAACATGCCCCATACCAGCACATACAACAGGTGAGAGAGTCTTTGTGGCACAGGGTTAAGGCCCTTAGCCAGTTACTGGTGATTTCTCAGTTGTTAGATAGCTCTTGCCACAAAAATTATTTATTCCAGTGCATGGAATATGAGTCACATATGGCTGACTCAAGGAAGGTATTTTTAATATTTAATACATGGTGTAAGTTTATAGCAGGAAACACAGGTGAAGGTCACACATCTAATCCCATACACAGACTTACAGCAATTCAAAAGCTATTAGCTTTGTTAATAAGTAAGTAAGTATATGCAGGTGAAATCTTTTTATAGAACAAATCCTGCGTGGCACTACTTCCCCATCCCAAATCGCTCCCTCCAAATGAAAACTTTCTTGTTTTGAAGAAGGATTACATGTTTCACAAACATCTATTACAGGAAGGGCTGTGTGTTCAGGGAGGGCGTCCAGGTTTCCTCTTGTCAGCTTTTTCCTCCTGCTACCAGCCTAGTAGCACCTGAGAGATTACCTGACCGCTTTCAGCACTATTCGCAGAAGAAATCAATGTCCTGAAAGAGAGAGTCAAAAGGAAAGATGTTTTGAGATTACCAAAGGATTATGTTCCTTTATCAACTCCCAAAGGTACATGAGTAGATGCAAGCACCGAATACACTATCATGTACTCAAAGTACACCATAATATACTCAAATTGTGTTCTCTGTAAATAAATTAACTTCACAGAATCCTGGAAAAGGTCCTTTGTCTTCCGACTCCTTTTGCATAACTGGACTGGTTTGTTCCTGTCATAAATTTTTGAAGTGAATTAGGTAATACCACCGTCTCTCTTTATTTCAAATGATTCCTTTATTTCCCTTTTTGGTTTTGTAGTCCCACACCCATACCTGGATTAATTAGCATTATGTAACCCTTTCTCTTTAAATAGTTCCTAGTCACACATGAAAAGGATGCCTTGAACAGACTGGGGCTGTGATACACTTGCTATGGAGAAATGTGACTAGAAGATTAAATGCCAGTATTTTGCTTGAAAACTTCCAGCCTGGGTTAGATTTCCACAGCATATTGCTTTCATCTAACTTCCTGCTATTATTTTATACGGCTATGTAGATCTCTGTTTTGCTGCAGGGAATTATCACACAGTGGTACTCAGACTGTACAACTGTTACATGAGACCAGCCTATCCCATATAGCTGTCCACTGGAAACAGAAGACAGGGAGCTGTTTCGGAACAGATGCTTACTGGTAATGAAAGTACTCTCATTTTAACCAGCAAATGGCCAATTTTAAGCAATCGAGGGAAGGCAGGCAATCCAGTACCGCTTTGTGGTACACACAGTCTATCCTGTTGAGTCTATTGTATTCAGTGTGATTCACAGGTTCAGAAGTAGCAGCACTGGGGGGTGTGTGTGGAGGAAATCACCTAAGATTTACTGCTCAAGCAGCAACCAACAGGCATGGATTACCCAGAGCTGCACAAAAGGATGCTGAGAGAAGTTCACAGGCAGAAATGTTCATTGACAGGGTTTGTAGCTGATGGCATACATTGACTCCAACAGTGAAAGGTCCTTTTTTTTTTCG
>VYZM01000838.1:62689-76261 GCA_013398915.1 Dromas ardeola | reverse complement strand
GGGGGGGGCAGGCGGGAAGGAGGGTCAGAGACACAGAAGTCCCCCCCAGGCTGATGTCCTCTTTCAGGCTTCTCTCCAGTGCAGCAGGTGCCCCCTCGTAACGCTTTTCCCCATCAAGCTCCCTACCCGTTGTTCCTCCATGCAGTGCTATTTGTGTGTGCCACCCAGGTGCTGCATGCTGATTACTCATTAAGCTTCAGGCATCATCAGGTCCCCTAGTATAAATGGCAGCCCCTTCCCCAAGAGAACCCACCATAATGCCAATATTGGGCTTTGCAGGGGCAAGGCCAGGAAAGCAAGGCAAAAACATTGCAACCAGCTTGGGGGAAGATTAGAGAGCTGCGAGCAAAAGACCAGCGTGTGAGTTGCAGGTGGAAGGCTGATGGCATGAGGGGCATCTATGTCAATGTGCAACACTCGCTCTGCATAGAACAGCCCCTTCAAGGGATGTTTCTGGAGCAAGCAGCATGCCCATACACAGATTGGTCAAGATGTGCTGTAGACTGTTTTAAATGTGAATTTAGAAAGAGTCAGATCCTTAAGGTCACATTTGCAACATACAGTTGAGAGCGGTAGTACAAGGAAAAGAACTTATCTGTATCACCCGTCATTTTTGTTGCAAAGCTCCTGCTTTGAATGTGAAGTAAGGATGAAACGACTGTGAAAGTCTGTGTCATTAGTTTTGTGAAAGAAAATTACTTTCCAATTTTAAGTTCCGCATTGCCACCTGACAACAGCCCATTCTGGACCCCGAGTCAGCCTGCAGGCTAAAACATCGCTTTAACCTGCCTCTGCTTCCAGTTCCACTTGCCGTGCAGCAGACTGGCTGTCATATTGTTGAGAAAAGAGCTTAGAAACGTATTTTAGTCATTCTTTCATGTTCTGTGACTAATTAATTGCTGCAATGCTTCTGGGCCAAATTCAGAACAACCTAATGTAGTGTCAAGAAAAGCAATCGCTTATCCAAGATTCGCACTTCATCAAATAAAGCTTGTCTGACACATTATAACGCAAATCCTAGCAACTATTAGCATGAAAAAATTCTTCCTTTCACTTACTTCCTCTGTGTTAACAAAACCCATCTAGTAATCTGGACCTAGGATTAAAAGCTCCATATGTGATTTCAATATTGAAGCACTAATTGTTGTATTTTGCCATGCACCTCAAGACTGCATATAGCTAAATATTCAATATTGATGAAGGTGATTACTGTAAACCTGCCACTCTGTCTGTTTTTAAGCATAGGAGTAAGCTACCATAAGCGTTAGTTGTAAGCCAAACCATACCAGCCTCTGAGAAAGGACCCTCCTTTTCCACTCCTCTGTGGAGTGTTTCAGATCTTTAGTAAAATCATGAGTTGTCTGGTGTAGTGAGACACTACATAATCAGGGACAATCACCCTTGCAAAAATACAGCCCACTTACTCACATAACACTAACATCTTTCCAAAAGCTTTTTAATTCAGCTTTTTGACGTACCAATAACTTTGGTATGAGAGCACCAGCATGCTTTCAGTAAATCAGAAGTTCTGTATGACAGCGTCCATCTATACATACAATTAACAGAAAACGCACTTGTACACATTACTAAAGCATGCAGCACAATATCCAGACTCTAAAAAAAGAAAGCTTTGGGTAAAACTTACATGGCCTTGAGGGAATGCTATTCAAATCAATAGGAACTCTAACAGGATCAAGCCCTTAATGCAGCATTTGCAATGTCTGCAATATCAGAGCTTATGTTAGGGATTTTATTGAGGCTATTTGCCTGTATAAAGGCCCAAAGATTGGATCCCATAGCATCTGTGATATGCTACAATCAACTGCCACAATTATGATTTGTTTTTACAGAAAATTAGCATTAAGCAGCCAAGTATAATTATGTAGCCAGCTGGGCTTTCGCAAATTCCTTACCGTTGTAGGAACAGTCTTATTTGCTTCTTGATAGACATGTTGTTCTGAGACTAAACTGCTAGGGAAATAACCAACTGTCCCCATATGGTCTTCATACTGTTCTCCATAAACCTTCAAGCAAGGAGATGTATAATTAGGTACCTTAAAACAGTCCTCATCTGGTCTGAGCTAGTTCACAGTTTAGTCAAAAGCAGTTATTAATATTGTTTCTTACTCTGGTTTTAGATTTCCTAGTTTCCAATTAGCTGGCATATGAAATGAACCATGAACACAAGTTCTGATACAGACATACTTTTTTGGAGTAAATTAATACTGCCTATAGTTTATCCGGATTTTTCTTTATAAATGCAGCTAATATGTATCTTTGCTTCCCTTTAATTTAAGGGTTTTACGACCCCCTGTGATAAAAGCTTTCTCCTCCATAGTTTCAGCAAGCAGCCACAGAAAAGGACTGTCGAGCCCTTCTGTTAAGGTTCAGTTCCTTATTACCACATAGTTATTGGAGATACTCCACGAAATAAAAAAATAAGTATTAAAACTCTCAAAACTCCTCGATCTGTTTAAGTAACATTCACTTTGAAAACTTAAGTTGCTGCTTTAAAACCCACAATAGCTCAGGATTAGCATCCATTTCTTTGTCAAGAAATGCACGTTAATCTACTTCCGGTTTGCTCATATAAACAAGAATCTCCTCTTACACTTCCAGCCCAGAATTCTCCAGAGTCTTTTTCTTTCACTAGTTTTGAGTAAACATAAATCAACTGCCCTTTTTTAATATTAATGAATCTGCAGTCTGGAGCATTATAATCCTCTTCTGCTCTGGCAAGGGAAATGGTGTCTAGGAAAAAAAAAGAGAACGAGGTGGACGAATTTAAATATATATATACTTTCACGGAGAGAAATATAAATATGTGTGTGTATGCACACATGTAAAACTATTTCTACAGACAAACATAGGTTATCTTGAAATCAATAGAAGTCTTCAAGAATTTGTTCTGTTCATTATACTGTTCTCCAGTAAGCAGAGTAACAGCTTAAGAATGTGCCCTTTCATCATATATATATACACATATGATCCTTCTCTCTGCGCCTACCTTTCACGCGAGTGAAAAAAGTCCCTTACAAACCCCTTCTTGCAGTAAAACTGCATGTGGCATTCCACATAAACCCTCCCACTCTGCTTTTAAAGTTGACAAACCACTGCAAATAATAAGAGAGCTAAATAAGCAGAATACTTTTCCCCCTGCACGCTACAGCATCTAAACTGCATTTTTGAGACTCTATTCTTAAAATTAAAACAAAGTTACTTACAGACACAGTTGTCATCAGCACAGAGTTTCTTGCTGGCAAGCTTGTCCATAAAAATTCCATTTACAAGAGGACACATTAATCCTAGACACAAAAGTAAAACAACCAAAGAAACACCGTGTGTCATTTTTCTTTGCTGCAGCACTTGCCAAATGCGTGCCAGGTCCAGTGATCCCTGTCTTTTATGGAAGAGGCAGACACCTGGACAAACATGCTGGGCCAATGGGAAGGGGAGAGGGCGACATTCCACCCCACCAGAGGAGCCGCAGGCGGGAGGAAGACCTCAGGGTCCGCTCACGAAACTGAATCCCTTCCCAAAGCCATTCTGCATTAACATTTCAATCAGCAACTGTATTATTTAAACATTTAAAGCCTTCCTGTAGTGGTCCATAGTCTTAATCTTACGTAAAGCAGAGTTTGAGAATGAAAATTAAGTCAGATCCTGGTAAGCAGCAAAGGAAATTACATCCTTCCAAATCCTCAAATTCTTCATTTTCACAAATGCTCACTGACACGTGTAATCTTCACGAGACCGTAAACCCTCAGAGATCCCCGTTACAGTCTACAGAAAGGACCTGCTAGGACCCTAACACATGGATGCAAATGTACACAAACCATCAGGGAGCTGAAACCCAGTGAGAGAAGGCTTTGCAGGTCAGCAATTTGAAGTCTAAAAGGTTCAAACGCTGCATACTTGTACAGGCAAGATCCCTTCCACAAGGAGACACAGTTGAGAGCAGAGCACACAGGTTACACCAGGACAGCGACCATTTCACTTCCATTTACATAGCTGAACTCAGTGGGGAGTTTGCAGATGCAAGATGCTGAACAACATACAGCATCACATGTCTTCAAAGGCTGAAGTGTTTTGTTCAGGTGATGGAAGTGATTTTTGCACCCGAATATTTAGAACAGCCACAACTTGCAATGCTACATCCGATTACTTCACTGCATTCGTTGTATTTCATGTCACACAAGACCTGTAAGCATTTTTGACAAATGGAAAAACACCAAACCAAAAGCCAAAGCCAGAAGCATTAGGGCATGTGTTTTGAAAAAACCTGCCTAAAACCACACCATCAAACTCATCTGCACTGTCTTTGTGAAGAGCTAGAAAGCCCTTCCTAAACCATTTATTAAAATTGCTGGTAATAGGGCTGGGAAGAGCAGAAGAGAAGACAACAGATAAACTTTTGTTTCTTCTGTGGATCTGCTTCTACTACCAGCCACTATTAGAAAGACAAAACCAAGTTTAACGACAGTGCTGTCAAAGTGTAATCAATTTCTACCGAAACCTGGAAGAACCCCCCAGTAATGATAATTTGTTTTTCTTAAGTGACAAAATTATCCTTGCTGAAAAGCAGCTGTCCCCTTGATAATGAGATTGAAGATTGAATGTTGCATTTACTCTGAATATGCTGACATCTAGCAGTCCTGCTTATGTTTTTTGCTCTGAAAAGACAGCTATTTTTCCAGCACTCACTTCTGAGACATGAAAGTCACCTAAAAAGTAGTTATACTAATATACTGAATAAGCCCTGCAAGTCTAACAGATCAATAATAAGACAGATTCGAAGAAAACCATGGCTTGAAAACAGCACAAACTGCATTTATTTTATAAAAATTAGTATTTCAACACACAAATGTACTATCCAGTAGATCTGTGGAAATCCTACATCTGTCTGTTGTGGCAATTTTACACAAGTCTTAGTTTTCTGCAGAGAACAGCAAGTATGCTAGCTGATCAAAGTATCATTGTATTACAAAATCCAACTATCTGCAAAAGTCCTTTACAGGAGTATCCCGTTATTTCTTTGCATAAGTGATTTTCATGGCATGAGACGGAGTGATCTTGAATCCTTGGAGAGCATCTCGAGCAGCTCCTGCTTGATTCTCATTTTCAAACTCCACAAATGCAATGTCGTGGCGCCCAGGCACTAAGCGTACTTCTTTGAATCCAGGAAACCTTTAAAATAAAGTGAGAGAGTCAGATAATATTTCCTAGTTTGATAATACATCTCTTTCATAGCCATAAGCCCTTATCATAAGCATCTAACAGTATATTTACTGCTAATGAAAGATTTAAATTGAAGGGTTTTACATGTCCAGTCCTTGGAACCGTGCCTCAATTAAGGATCATTACGTGGAAGCAATTTAATCAGTCTTGCACACATATGGAAGCAACTAAAGCTAGTTTTAAAACTGCTCCTGCTGTTGTAAAGTCTTCAATATTACAGTCACTAGCTTAAATCCACTGCAGATTGATAGTAGATAACTTACACAATCAAAACCAGCTACGAAAAAAAAATAATCGGATTTGCCTTCTGCACCAAGTCATCAGAACCAACATCTGTAATCTTGGCAGTAAGACTAAGAACTGAAATACCTTCAGAAGAAATTCTCATTTCTAAAAAGTCAGCTTGCCAGCTGAGAAAAAGCATACCGGTAACAGAAGAATTCAAAGGAGAAGTTCGTTCTATTCAAAACTTACTGATTGAATAACATGGACAGCATCATCTCATTTGTTTCCTCAGGCAAGTTATTAAGGAAAAGGATATAGTTTGGTGGGTTATCAGGCACCTGCAACAACAGAAGATCAAAGCTTAGAAGATTATGCACAGCTATCTGTTCCTCTTGATCTCCCTGCATGATTACTTGAAACAAGACTCACATATCCTTAGTTCTCCTCATCACACTGCTATCTGGACTTCAATATACCTTCACGCAATACGCAGACATAGCCCCTCAGTTCTTTTACCCTGATACATTAATTTGGAGAGGCTCTTCCACAAAAATCACAATAGTATACTGTCTTATATGCCATATTTAAACTCAACAACTCAACAGCCGATACTGCAGTACCCAGCACTGCCAGGGTGGGATCCAGCTGCTGAAGACACTGTCCAAGACACATGCGTGGCAGTGGAAGAACCTATGAAAGACTTGCACCCTTCTGGAACAGCAGTTGGAGGCCAAGATAAATAACCTGTTCATCTACAGTAGTAATGAAATACTGTGTATCTTTGGGCAACTCAAACCTACAAAACACATATGGCTTTACTACAGTGTTCTCAAATTTATTAATTAGAAACCCCACTAGATTTTAAACTTTAGAGTCTTTATCTAACAGATTTGCCTGCTAATACGAATTCGTAGCAACCCACAAGGCTGAGTAGTCAGTTTGCTGACGCTGGACTGAAAGGCTACAACCTTCCTAAGTCATCAAGGAAATTACTAAAATGAAGAGGAACGCAACTTCAAACGTCCTAATAGTGGTGCCAACTTAATGCCTTGGGAGAGCAGTTTCCTTCAGCTGATGGAAATATTCCAGGCAGTGCCATTAGAAAATAAACTTCTGAAGTTCAAACGAATACCTAAATACTCAGTGTTGTGCTTCCATGCAAACTGACCTACACATTGTGCTTTGTAACAAACGATGCCTGAAAGAAAACCCAGACTGGGAGCAAGAAGTTTCCCCTGTGGATTATGCATGCAATTCTCAATGACAATACTTCAGAAACGCAAAGATGTTCTTCTATAGTATTTGCCCTCCTACAGATCCTGGCTCTTTAGTACCTCCACTTCTAACACACAGGAAGCACCGGGAGCTGGTGCTACATCCCCACACAATCCTTTGGAAAATAAGACACATATGAGAAAAGAGAAAAAAGTGATTAGAGGACCCCCAAACTCCTGAAAGGAAGCTTTTAGGTAGATATTCTGGCACCCTGTGTAGTCTTCCTTCTCCTCCTCTATTACTAGAACAAAGTTAAAGGGAATTTATTAACAATGAAAAAAAATTAAGAATCCTTCGACCGATACTAAGCACAGTCCAAATTTAACAATCAAGTGGGATTTGGTAATAGTGTGGTTTCTGTATAACGCTGAAAAATTGTAGGTTTTCATTTCGTATTAAGCAGATAGAGTAAAAGTGTGATTTCTTTTGTTTACTGTGATTTAGCTGTTAAGACAAATGTATCACAAAACAAAAAGGACGCTGTAAAATACATCCTCAAGTTTACATGTGTAACAAACTACTATTCATAAAGAATAATTTTAAACATTAGTGCTTTTACTAAAAAAAAGGCATTACCTGCTGATTCTGTGCTGCAGTCCCTGGGGCATTGGCTGAATTTTGTGTTGCTCCCTGTTAAGTAAGTACAAAATACATTTACAAAGGTGTTCAGTTAGAAATACATAAGCACACATCACCATGGTTCTGTACAACTCAAGGAGTATGCTGAGATTTTTCTAAGCCACAATCCAAGGAATATTTATTGCTTATGAGACACCTCCCAAAGGGAAACATAAAGCACATGAATTTCATTGAACTCCAAAGCCAGGCAATTAAAAAAACCCCATCAGTACTATCTGATCTCACTAATGGCCAAGTCAGCAGATACAGCAAATCGCTATTTCTCCACATTATAAAATTTAATTTAATAGGAAGGAAGTAGTTTGGAAAATGAAGGCCTGCACAAGACATACCTAAAAGGAGAAAAATAGGTGTTTCTGCTGAGGACTCCAGTTTAGCAAGGATAACTAAAGCTATTACCATTATAGCTAGTGGCAATTATTTCTTTCCAAGAGATTTGTATATACTGATTGGTTTTTTTTAATGAATCCTGGGAAATCTGAATATTCTGCCTAGAAAATATTGCTTTCTATGAACACTCTTATCTCTCCTTGATACCAATTTGTGCCTTAGCAGGAAGTGTAGTTAAATAACACAATATTAAAAATCTGTGCCTTGATGTTTTCTGCTATACTTCACCACATAAATTACTAGATGTTGTTAGTTTAGGCCAGGCCACCCTTAGTGGAGATATATTCCAAGGCAACTCCTTTTCATCTACCTGTAAATGAATTATCTTGTTCCCATTTACTATTCTTCAGTGCTTACAGAGCAAAGAAGGCCTTAAAATACCAAAGGGCAAAGCCGGTTGAGCACTTGAAGCTGGCATTAGAGAAAAGCACACACACTTTTGCTTTTTTAAGATGATGTTAGTTTCTACTTTGGTTTATTTTACCTTTGCCCTACATCTTTGTTTTCAGCAGGTAAGAGGAAAGGACAAAAAAAAGGGGAACAGCAAGGACTATATTATCAGCCCCCTCTCCTTCAACTTCTAGTGAGTGCTCAAGAGCACTAGATATCCATAGACCACAATTCAGGGAATTGAGAAGTACCAAAAGACAATATTTAGTCCTAAAAAAAAATAATTCAAAATAGCTTTTGTGTTTGGTTTTTTTTTCCTTCCTTTAAACAGAGAAGCAGCTTACCTGGATAACCTTTTTATTTGCTGCATTTGCTGACTGCTCCAGAGATTTGGCCTTCTTCTTTTCTTTCCTTTTTTCCTTATCAGCAAAGGTACCACGCATTTTAGAGATGATATCAGAGTCTGTTTTTGCATACTGAATACGCTTTTTAAAAGGAAAAAAACAAATACATTTTGCACTTAATAAGACTGAACATTTTGCACCTGTCCTGGTTTCAGCTGGGAAAGAGTTGATTTTTCTTCATAGTGATTGCTGTGAAAGCAATGTCCTGTTGTTTTTAATTGTTGCTATGTGATGTTTACACTATTCAAGGACTTTTTTCAGCTTCCCATAGAAGCATAGATAGAACGATGGAATGGCCAGTGAAATATTCCATACCGTAGACATCATGCTCAGTACATAAATGGGGAGGGGGTGGAATCCACAATCACTGCTCCGGATGGTGCCAATTCACCAGGCAGGTAGAGTGACCTGTGTCACTATTATTATTATTTTTCCTTTTCTGTTATTGTTTCTATTAAAATGTCTTTATCTCAGCCCACAAGTTTTTTTCCTCTCCTTGCCCCCCACCTTTTTTTCCCCGCCTCTTTCCCCCACCCTTTGGGGGGACGACGGGGACTGAGCAAGCAGCTGCGTGGTTCTAGTTGCTGGCTGGGGTTAAACCACAACAGCACTATTTTCATTAACTGTATCCTACTAAACTGCATTTACAGTTTTTAGCAGAACTTCTTATATTAGAAATGTTGTTACAAACTGTAGGTATGCTTACAGAGTATCTAATCCTCACAATTAATTCTGCGCACAACTAGGGAACTCTACAAAACCCTAAGATGGTAATTATTAGTTTTAACTCATTGAAATCGGAACTCTATTCATCCAACAGCATCTTTTTAACAACTGTCAAGGTAACATATACAAAGCAATAGAAGGACATTTGACAAAATTGGCACTAGCTTCTATTAAAAAACCTGAGAAGGTTTTTAACCCCATTTTAAGGGGAGTTAAAATTTTAGCAGTAATTTCTCAGATCTGTACAGAAAATCAAGTTCAACAAAACGCAGCCTTCTTAAATAGAAAGGCAGGTACCTGCCTTAGTCCAAACTGGATTGTGTTAAGTTCTGTCAGCAGCACAGCCATGCTTGTTTCCTGACAAAGGCTGTCCAGTGCACTAGCCAGGGGGCAAGCAGGTTCAGCTATGAGGACACAGGTGTGCAACATTATATAAGCACACAATCCTGTCACTTTTACTATCAGAGACTACCTCAATACAAAATTACACGGCAGAAGATTTTTTTAAAATGTTTTTATTTAGTGCTTGGATAGGATATGCATGCTGCAGGCAATATTCAAAGAGGGAAGTACACCTGAAAGCTTTGAAGCCTTAATCTTTTTATTTCCTATTGAGTTTTACTGAGCACACAAGTCTTTAAGAGTAAATGACAGAACTGAGCTTGGACAGTTCCTTGTTAAGGAATTAATTAGAGAATCTGAAAGCGTTAATGAAAAGAGCTCATGGCTCAGCAACACAAGAACTGCCTATGCTCTCCTTAACACTCAAAGCTATGAGCTGAAAGCCAGTATTAATATACCCATCCATCACTGAAGTCAAGGGGGCCATTTGCATGTATCATTATGCCTCACAAATAATTGCTGAATTAAGAGATGCCTAATTATCCAAACAGGCAACAACGTGTCAATTGTTGTGCTATTCTGCACGTTATCAAGTACATTATTAAATCACATTCTATCAACCAGCAGTGTGTTTGCTTCACTGAAGTTACACTGAAATTCAGTTACTTGGTTTGGTGATCTGATGCAGGCAAAAGCAGAAGTAGCCATTGATTTAAAAAAAATAAATCACTGGTCACATCTGTTTATTTCTGGAAAATAAAACTGATCTTCATCTAACTCACTGTTACCTCAACAAGGAAGCATCACATTCTAGCTATTTATTAGGAACATAATAGTAATTAAGGTTACTCTAGAGGAATTAACTGAACTCACCTAATTTCAATATTACAGAACAAACTTAATCGGTTCAAGAGAAGACATGATGACTACAATGGAAGTATTTAAGATCTCAGAAACTTTAATCCAGCACAGAAAAACATAGAGCCACCCCTAAGGAAACCTAAATGCTAAGTTCAGTCTCTGTCTGTGTTATAGCTACAGTCTCTCCAGCATCCCTCTAGCTTGCATAAATACATATATTCATCAAGACTGACACGAGTGACTAACAATACGATTACAAGTACACATAATAGTTAATTCACAACGTGCAAGTACCGAAACACCGTATCCTACCATGGCAATTTTTTTCCTTTAGAAAGCTAAGAAAATAACTTACCATTGGTTTCCCATAAAATGGAAAGCCTTGTAGCTGTCTCAAGGCATTAGTAGACGATCCAAGTTCTTTAAATATAACAAAAGCCTGTCCTCTCATCTTCATAGTCTTTAATGCCACAATGTCGACCACATGACCAAACTGTGAGAATAACGCATACAGGGATCTCTTCAGTTCTGTTGACAATACACAAAAATAGATTAAAACAGGCTACATGCAAATGCCTACTTCTACAGAGCGTGCTGTCCTTCAGGGACAATGGCTTTTGCCAGCTTTAGCTCACACAGTGATGTGTTACATCAGTTTAGTCAAAACTGTTGCACCAGTACAAGTTTATTTACACCGTTTTTTTAGGTTGGTGCATAATGCTTGGTTTCACACTTTAAGTATCCAGCTAGTAAAAAAGTTGTATCATCATCCATTCTACCATTCTAAGAGTAACAATTACAGAAAGGTGTATTTGTGTATACACATTTGTATATGCATTTCTGCATACACATATATATACACACACACACTCACGCATTCAAGTATGATGTATGAAAGCCATCAAAGACTGATCAGAAAATCCACATTGTAACATGCAACAGTAAAGAGGTATGACTTAAAACAAGAACACAGCAAAACAGTCACTACTTAAAGGCTAATTAAATGCGGAAATTTTTTTTGTAACTGTTTAATCAATTCTCTCACACACATGAAATATTTTTTCATATTCTAGATACGCATATGTTTTTGTGTGATCACACTGTACCTTACAGCTGCAATGGATTTGTTGTCATTATTTTAAATTACATGCCAAATTAGTACATGCCAAATTAAACCTTAATCTTTTCCAATTGCATAATTGTTCTAACTCACAAATCTTACATTTGAAATATTTCAGCCACATAAGAGCACTGCCTGTTGTTTACTGCTGTTAAGACTTGCTAATACCAACCCACTAACACCTTTTCCAGCTGTGCTTGATCACAGCACTATTTTTTTAAAAAGTTTTTTTATCAAAAATAATATCCTTGAAAATAACTTTAAAAACTGTATTTAAAAAAAAATAAATCACACTTGTAAGCTTTACAGAGAGTTTGAAAACCTACATTTAAAAATTATAACCATGCAACTTCATAATGGAGACTTACTAGTTTATAGGGCACTTAACATGCTACAAACAATGCCCCAAATTAAATTTATTCAGTAGAACCATCTTGACAAGTTAATAAATAGTTTCTCAGCAAAGCTGTTTCCACTTTCAGATCTCTCCCTGAAGCACACTGAAGAAACATTTAAGCAGCACTAGTCTGATCCAGCCACTCAGTTCACAAACAATAACAAATAAATTACCTTGATCACTTTAGATTACAAGCCAAGCATGAGCATTAAGTGGATGGTTCTATGCAGACATTGTACATACAGCCAGATAAGGGCAAGAGCTTTTTTTTTTGGTAGCACACTGCGAGGAGCTAAAATTCCTCAGGATGACATTGTTTCTCTCTAGAGAGGGCTGCAGTAAGTGCAAGGCAGTGTCTCTAAGAGGATGATGCAAAGCAGGCTCGCTCATGCCATGTTCACCGCTTCTGCATGGTCCTAAAAAAAATGAGAAGCACACAGATGCTCCCACACTTCAGTGAGCAGAGGCTACTGACCATCAAAACCTATACCAACACACCTCTTCACATCCATCAGATATTCTCGTTACTGCTGTGGCTGCAGTTATTCACTAACCAGCAAACCTAACCTATGCAATTATAGAATCATAGAATGGTTGGGGTTGGAATGGACCTTAAAGACCATCTAGTTCAAGTTAGTGACAGAATTACAATAGAGAGGCAATCAGAAGCTTCCTTAGAAATACTGGTCCTGGTTTACAAAAAGAGTTGAACATTGTGCTGCATTTGTTGCGGGCAGCTGCTGCTTCCTTACAAGAAGCAGGTCGAGGGAGGGAATTCTGTCCCTCTATTCCATTCTGGTAAGACCCCACCTGGAATACTGCATCCAGCTTTGGAGCCCTCAGCACAGGAGACTCTCTCAGTCTGTTCTCTTAAGAACAGACTGAAAGAGTTGGGGTTGTTCAGTCTGGAGAAGAGAAGGCTCTGGGGAGACCTTAGAGCCCCTTCCAGTACCTAACAGCGGCCTACAGAAAAGATGGGGAGGGACTCTTGATCAGGGAGTGTAGTGATAGGACAAGGGCTAACAGTGTAAAACTGAAAGAGAGGAGATTTAGATTAGATATTAGGAAGAAATTCTCTCCTGTGAGGATGGTGAGGCACTGGCCCAGGTTGCCCAGAGACGCTGTGGCTGCCCCATCCCTGGAGATGTTCAAGGCCAGGCTGGATGGGGCTTCGAGCAACCTGGTCCAGTGGGAGGTGTCCCTGCCTATGGCAAGGGGCTTGAAACTGGGTGATCCTTAAAGTCCCTTCCAACCCAAACCATTCTGTGACAAGCAGCCGGCTTCTGGGAGCCCGCTGCAGGACGGCCATCCGTGTGGCACCACCAGAACGCCAACTGCTGCATACGAGTGAGCAGCCGCGGAAGCCAGCCCGAGTGGCAAACACCGATACCTTCTTTCTTAATCTTGTCGTTGATGTTGTTGATGTAGATGGTGTGGTTGGGCCTGATGTCCATCCTCAGCGGCGGCTGCAGACCTGCCTGCGGGCACAGCACACGCGGGGAGCCCTTAGCGGCGGACGAGGCGCAGGACGAGCCGCCAGAGCCGCCAACGCCCCGGACCCCGCC
>VYZM01000838.1:52180-62438 GCA_013398915.1 Dromas ardeola | reverse complement strand
GCCTCACCTCCCCTCCTCCCGCCGAGATGGCGGCCGGCTCTTCCCGCCCCGCGGGGGACGCGGCGCAGGCGGCAGAGCCGCTCCCGCAGCAATCGATGGGCCGAGCGCCGATTCGCCGAGCGGCGCCTGCGCAATGGCGGCGACTGCTGCCATGCTAGTCAGGCCTCTGGGGCCCTGGCGCTGCTAGCGGGCTGTGCTTATGCCCTGCGGGCAGCGAGCTGAAAGGGGAAACGGCTTATAAATCCGGTCGAGAAGCGGCTCGATTTAAACAACGTGNCTCGATTTAAACAACGTGGGTTAACCAGTTGTGTCGGTTATGCCAGGCTGAGCGGGTTGGGGTTGTTCAGCTCGGAGAAGAGAAAGCGCTGGGGAGACATTATAGCCCCTTCCTGTACCTAAAGAGGCTACGGGAAAAGCGGGGAGGGACATTTTTATGAGGGCGTGTAGTGATAGGACGGGGAGGCTTCAAACTGGAAGAGGGGAGATTTAGATTAGATATCAGGAAGAAGTTCTTTCCTGCAAGGGTGGCAAGACCCAGGCCCAGGTTGCCCAGAGAAGCTGTGGCCGCCCCATCCCTGGAGGTGTTCAAGGCCAGGCTGGATGGGGCTTGGAGCAACGTGGGCTGGTGGGAGGTGTCCCTGCCCAGGGCAGGCGCTTGGAACTGTGTGATCTTTAGGTCCCTTCAATCCTAAGCCATTCTATGAATTGTTCCTGGCCCTCGCCACAGAGGGAAAGCAGCCTGTGGCCAGGCCTGGCTCTGGTCGAGCTGGAAGGGTGCTGTGCCCACACCGCCGTCTGGCGAAGCTCACCGTAACGCCTCGGGGAGCTCGGTCTGACCTTGGATCCGTGCCGGGATGAGAGAGGGTCGTAGTTGGGGCTCCACAGAAATCAGCGAGAGTTGAAACTGACCGACGTGGGGACTTCCTCCCCCAGGTTTAAGCCCTGCTCTGTGCCAATACGGTAATAAACAAAGTGAGCCGTGATTTTATTGTGTCTTCACAGTTAACGCCTGATACAGCAACTTTTAAAAAACTAAGAGAAGCAGTAATTTAAAAATGCCTGTAGACGTTCATTAGCCAATGTTTTTTTTTTATATTGAAAAGGCAAAGTATTTGAGCACGTTATTTCTTGAAGGTACTTTGAAAATCCCTGTGGTAGTTGTAGCTCAGGATAAATAAACAGAGCAGAGATTAAGGTTGCAGCCTTTGAATTTTTGGAATAATTTTGCAGGCTACATACCTTCATTTCTATGAATAATTACGCAGGCTTTTTCAGAAACAATTTTAAGTTGCAAAGGTTAAACCTGGTTACCTATCAAAAAGAAGTTCTGGGGAGGGGGAAATGCAATCAATAAAGTAGTTCTTGCTCCAATTATAAATTTTCTTTGGACAGTCCATCTGTTTGTAAAGAGGCAGGAACATTTGAGTAAAGAGTTCTTGGTTCAGTTACACTTCAGGAAAAACCAACATTACTTCCAGATTCTAGAGTTTGCTTGAGTAAAAAGAAAATCTTCTATTTAGGAAGCCTATAAAGAACAATATGGATTATAGTGATTTGAATATAAAAGCCAAGAAAAAAAGCTGTTGATTGAGTTGTTACTTACTGGTGGAAGAGAACAGTGTGTTCTTCAGTAGTTGATAGCCTTGCATGGTATGGGAAATGGTGTGCCGGTACGATGCCATATGCAACACATACTTGCCACAAATTCAAAACGTGATTGGCAGCAATTCCGGTCAAGTTTTGGGGTCCTATTTATTTTTCTTTGTTTATTGTCTTAGAAGTAGTTGTTAAGATGAAGCATAATTTTGAAATCCAAACATGAGCAATACATTAAAACACTATTTTTTAGAAAGTCTGACTGTGCTATTTTACGTGTTGATCAGCAGTGTAGTCCATGTAACTTCATAATTTAGTAACAATGTTCAAAACTACTAATCTGTTATTGAGTCAACATAGCTAAAGGAGTTTGTCTTGTAGAATCAAAAATACTGACATATTATAAATGATTTTTAAAATAAAGTCCTTCAACTGTTCATAGAGAAGACACTCTAAAGAAAACAAACACACAAAAACCCTCAACCTGACACAAAGTAAGGAAGAATTCGTGGCTTCTTTAATTCTTCCAGTACAGTATGCTACACTCATACTTGCGCAGGGTATGCTCAGACTTTAAGCACAGCTGATTTATTTTTGCAGAATTTGAATGCGATAAAGCAGAAAAGCCATGTCTTTCCTGCTCCTCAGGTGGGATTTCACAGGCTGCCTGCCAGTTCAATAGAAGTGACATTCATTCCTCAGGTTGGCTTCCCCCCCTCCTCCCCAAGGTTTATTTGGATTACTTTTGTTTTCTTAATCCCCAAACAGAGGGGTACAGTGCTCTGATATTCACTACAATGGCCATTTGTTTGAAAGTCCTTGAAAGCTTGAAGTATTGTGAAAATTATTTCAAGTTTTTTAGCAAGAATGCCTGTAGCGACTTAGCAATTATAATTCATCACCAACATAATGGGCTAGAAACCTACTTCCAGCTTGAACAGGTAGCTGCTTCGTCAGAGATTATCAAACTTGGAGAAACAAGACAGAGAGCAGAGGGTTCTCGAAAGCATCTTTGTAGCCACTGCTCTTCCCCCTTCCTGCCCTTTGCTCAAGGTCAGGGGAGCCTAGCATTTCATTATTATTGCTGTTGTTTGTTATGAAACCTGTAATAAAAATCGCTTTTGTTTGGGTTTTTTCCCCTTCATCTTCCTTTTCTAAATTCAATGCAATTCCCTGAACTAAAGCAGAACAATATCCGAGAGCTGCATATAGTGGAAGCCTTACAACATCGTGCCATCCTCACAGCTTTGATTTGGTCCATGTACACATAATGGTGCTTCACACTTTTCACGGTTGTTATTTCACAGTCTTCATACAGGAAGATAAGTAAAGTTACCCTAATTTGTCGTTATAGAAATATTTTCATCTCACCAGTGGAGGGGAGGGAGTAAAAATCCCATGCTGGAAAGAAACACGAGTGTGAATGCTTTGTGATATGGCTGGATTGGCCTTCAGTACTTTGGTTCTACCCTTTGACTAATGTGTTTTGCTGTGCCAAGGAGTATGTTAACACATCGTTAAACATTGGAACCTGGACAAAGATGATGAACAAAATGACAGGAAATAAGGAAATTCCCTAGCAAGTACAAACATGGCAGTGGTGCTGTGAGCACTTGCAAAGTCAATGTACACAAAACCTCACATTTAAGACAGAATAGGTTCTTTGAAGGGTGAGCAACTTAGGGATCTATATTCAGTTGGAAGGTGCAAAAGAGAAGGAATTGCATCCTATAAATCAGTGATTGCTGGGCAGTTGTACTGACTGCCACCCACCAGAGTAAATTGCCAGAAGGAGCCGAGGAGGCTGCAGTGATTTAGGGATTATTGTTCACAGGCTCAGGATACATGATCTCGGCAAACTAACAAAGCAAAGTGAATGGACAACGTGACGGCAGGAGAAATTTAGTATTGACAAACATGTGGCAAAGCACTTGGAAAAGCATCATTTGAACTACTTGAATTAACTGTAACCACTCAGGAGGAGGACCCAGCTGACCCCCTTTGGGGGACAATAAACCACCCAGAGGTAGGGAAAGCGGCAGACAAAAACACCATGCGGAAGGGGAAAAATGCACTGCAGTTCCTTTAATAAGGCTGTTCATAAACTCTGAAAAGGTGCTTGAATGTATTCGTGCTTGATCAAAACCAAAAAAACCTCCACACATTCCTCTGACATCTGTTATTGGCCGTCTGTATTTTTAATTATTAAATACAGTACCTGACAGGCCTTTCAGGTAGATCATGTGATTTAGTCAAGGAAGCTTCACCAACCAAGAAAGAGTACACCATCAGACCCAATTATTTATTACTATTGTTTCAGAGGAAAATCGTTCTATTGTGATTAATGCAACTGTTTTCTTGTTCTGTTGACCAACTCACCTTTCTCCCTTACCAAGTCCCCAGGAAAAAACAGCAGAGCACTTTATTTCTTTGGACGCGCTTCTAGTTTATGGCAACAGAAAACAGGTGCATTGTTAAAAAAAGATAAATTTAATATTTACCATTGTTAAGTGAACCAGAATTGAAAGTTAGATAATTGACATTCATAGTTAATTAGTTATATCCGGCATAAACTGTGAAATGAGTATACTTCATCTTGGTGCTTTATCAAGTATGCTAGGAAAAAAATTTAAAAATCGCTGTAACTGGGAGGGGGAGTCACCAGGTCACACAACAAACTTGTTCAACAGAAGCCGTCCGAGGTCACTAGTGAATTACCCGCTTTCCCACCTCAGCTGGGTTTCTTCAATTTTAGGGCTCACCAGATGACAGCAACTATCACTGCTCTATTAATACCTTAAAGTTTCAGTTAATATCAGGGCTTTGGGAAGCCAGTAGCAGGCAATCTCCCTGCCCCCCACAAAGAAAACCCCAGACCCACAGAAAGGAAGGGTCTGCACCCCAGAGAACGTGCCAGACCCTTAGTTCAGTTTGCGCTGTGTTCTGCTTCCAGACTGGCCTTTTCTTTATGGGAGAGCCTTTTCCCTCTCAGACCAGATGCTGTTGCCAACACTAGTGTCTCTTACATTACCCTGCCTCCTCAATCTCCTGGGGGAAAAGACATCTGGAATTGCAAGTGTGCTGAGTGCTGCCCTCAACAGAGAACTCCTCATATTCGCTGTATTTATCATTAGGATGATTCCCAATTAGTTTGGGTGTGCTAATACACTGAAAAAGATGAAATGTGGGTAGCGCTTTTAATTTCGTACGGATGGTTCCACATTGGTTCAGGGTGCTGGGGTTGTCTTTTTGTTCATATTAATTGGTGGCAGTGCCATCTGCCCACACTGGAACTCTTTGCTGGGAAGAATAGCACCGCACCGGGTTGATTTATTATTGTGCAAGAATACCTGTATTCCTTCCCCTTTTCTTACAGTCTGGATTCATTTTTTACTTTTACTGGAATCAACATACTAATGTAGTCTAAGTAACGTGACTTACATCAAGCATTTGAAATTCCATACTTTTGAATCCTAATATATGCAGTACATTGTAGTATAATGAAATCAAGACTTAGCTGCTTAGTTGTATAAAATTGCCTGGTTGTTTCCATAATTTTTTCTTTTTAAATCTCACAAACCGCCAGTCCCCTGTTGTGAATATCTTCACCCACATCGGTACAAACCAGTTTTAGCTGCAGCTCGTGCGATGTTTCTCCAGTGCACGAGTTCTCAGCCACCAGAGGTGTCCTGGCTGCGAAGATGGGAAGAAGAAGAGGAGCAGTGCCGTGTCCACCACGCTCACGGGGGGCACTGGGTACCAGAGGGATGGGCTCTCACAGGCCACAAAGCCCTGCCCGGAGCAGGAAACTAGGAACTGGCTGCAGAGCGTGACCTGCTACAGGAACAAGCCTGGGCGATTCGTGAAGCCAACAGAGTTTGGTAAACAGCTGAAGAAGGCATCATGTCAGTTCACAGGGAAATGGAGACAGAGGGGCCACCAGACACCCAGGAAGGATGAGCTAGGGGCCCTGATGCAAACTAGACACCTGAAGAACTGCTGAAGGTGGAGATGGGTGCTGGCAATGCCACCTGTATCTCTGAGCTTAAAGCAGGTGGGAAGTAGGAGGCTAGAGGTCATGTCTGCAACAGTCATAGAATCATAGAATAGTTTGGATTGGAAGGGACCTTTAAAGGTCATCTAGTCCAATCTCCCCTGCAATGCATGGGGACATCTTCAACTAGGTCAGGTTCCTTAGCGCCCTGTCCAACCTGACCTTGGAAGAACTGTGGCAAAGAGGTGAGTAAGACGCTTCGCCTGCTTTAAGCAGCATTGCTGGGCTGGAAGCCAGGGCAGTGGGTGAGTACGGTGGTCTCAAATAGCTGGTGGCACCACTGTGGAGCTGAGGAACCCCCTCCCCAGATGGGGAGGGAATACAGTATGTCCTGGATGGAAGGGCAAACCTCTCTATGTTTCCCTGACAATCTGTGTTTTCAAGGGCAGATTTGCCCAGAAGGAGGACCTCAAGAGCAGAGGGTTGGTTACACCAATCCTACCCGAGGAGGGAGGTCTGCCCAGCTGAGGGTTTCCACAGCGCTTGCTGGCAGCTGGCCATCAGCATCGAGTGTGGGGCTCCGTCAGCAATAAGATCCTGTAAAGAAGCTCTCAGATTTCCAAACGCTTCTTTCTCAAGCCAGCTCAGCCTTGAAATTGCTGAGACCTATGCCAGCATCAAGCTATGAAGCCATAAATAAGCTTGTTTATTACTAGCCTTATGGTTAATAATTACTGCAGTTTGGGCAAACAGCAGTAGTAAGCCCCTCTAACAAGTTCTGCCTGGGCTTGTGTTGAAGCTCTGCCAGTTCCCCGTATGGATACTAATAAAGCTCATGAGTTATTTTGATTGTCTCATTCCTTCAAACATTTATTGATTTAAATCATTTCATTCTCAGTCACAGCAGACACTGGGGAGCTGATGGTAAATCATACCATCTCTGGTACTTGAGTTGGCTGTAAATTTACCATATCTGGTAGTCTTGAGCTGGCTCTAAATTCTTTTTGTGCTCCTGAAGCTTGGCTGGCTGTGGAAAAGCTGGCATGTGTTGTGCTGCTGTATGTTTGCAGCCGTGCTGGGAGTTGGAGCCCCTTTCAGTGCCTTTTTCTCATTTAGCCTCAGTGTGGTAGAGCCCCTTCCAAGCGTTAGGGTTCTCCTCCGCCATCCCCTGAAAAAAAACCCCTACATCAACAAATAGTGCAGGTCAAGAGCAACATCAAATGCGGCTTCAATCTCCTCTCCGTCAGAATTCCACCCCGGAGCAGCTCTGTGCGTGTTGGCTTTCTAAAAGACTCTGTTCCCACTATGATTTACACCGTCTTGCCTTCAGTAATGTAAAAAATAAATCTCAGCTCTGTGAGATGAGATCTTACCTCTGAATGAATAAATTTCCCACCTCCAAAGAGTGAAGTGAGAACAGGTGCTCGGGTATATGAATGTATGAATCTGCTGGCTTAAAATTAGGTGCGCAGGTGGATTAAAACAATCCTTTTCACCGCGCTTCTGGTTACAAAGTAAGGCTACACGATATTAAGCAGTCAACATCCTAAATCAAACAAAAATTTCCTGTTTTCAGCCTGAAAGGCGATTATTTCACATACAGCTGGTTGTAATTTTTCAAGAGAAAACTAGTAGCGACAAAACTTCTTGTTTAAGAATATTTTTATAAATGATATTAAAATTTTATAAAAGGCTTTTGTTCTTAATAAAATGCATGAAACATTTGAACATTTTCAAGCACTGAATATTTTGATATAAAAAAGGTATTTTGTTCTTTTCTTGCAAGGCAGAGGAACTATGAAGTCTCCCCATATTCTTCTTTCTGCCTCCTTATTTCCGTGTGAAGTGATAGTTTATCCTGGGGAATCCCATCCAACCAATACAACTTCATTACTTTGAGGTTAGTCGTTTTTCAGATAAATGTGAAAATGTGGTTGCTATCCGAAGGAAAGTCCCTGCCGAAGGTGTGATTTCCAGCACAGGGAGACATGTCTGCTCTAGCAGTAATTTAGCCAGCTCGTGCAGCAGTAACATCAAGGTGACAAAAGTACAGAAGGATGACTTCTGCAAAACCACGGGAGATTTCAGGTACTTGGACGGCAGCATTTCACTGTCCTTCCCTCCCCTGCTTCATTCAGGTAGGTATTCATAAGATCATAGAATCGTTTAGGTTCAGAAAAGACCTTTAAGATCAATGAGTCCAACCATTAACCTAACACTGCCAAGCCCACCACTAAACCATGTCCCTCAGCACCACATCTACACGTCTTTTAATACCTCCAGGCATGGTGACTCAACCACTTCCCTGGGCAGCCTGTTCCAATGCTTGACAAGTGAAGGAATTTTTCCTAATACCCAATCTAAACTTCCCCTGGTGCAACTTGAGCCCATTTCCTCTTGTCCTACCGCTTGTTACTTGGGAGAAGAGACCGACCCCCACCTCGCTACAACCTCCTTTCAGGTAGCTGTAGAGAGCGAGAAGGTCTCCCCTCAGCCTCCTTTTCTCCGGGCTGAACACCCCCAGCTCCCTCAGCGGCTCCTCACAGGACTTGTGCTCCAGACCCCTCACCAGCTCCGTTGCCCTTCTCTGGACACGCTCCAGCACCTCAATCTCTGTTTTGTAGCGAGAAGCCCAAAACTGGACACAGTATTTGAGGTGGTGTTGTGTGGGAATAAAGCAGTGTTAGCCATTCACAGGTAACGCCAAATCGAAATTTGGTGGTTGAAAATGCATTTTCTGTGAAAGAGAAGAAATTTCTATAGCCTGTCCTAAGCAATATTATAATATTAAATAAAGACACAAATCTCTGGTCCCATTCTTCTATACTGGATTTGGGTGTTCGCGGTACAGACTCCCTCTGCCTCAGTCTCCATCCAAGCACCAGCAGCCAGCCCTGCGAGGGACAGCCGAAGCTTCTCGGCTCTGGCAAATGGGCCTCTAATCCTCTGAAAACAGGGACTGTGAGTGGGAACTGGCACCCAAAACATGTCTGAGGGCAGAGTCAGCTAATCGGTTGCATTTGGACCTCAGCATGCTGCATCCGTGCCTGCTCTTTATAGCCAAGCAGCAAACAAGGCTTGGGACTGTCATTGCCCCTTTGGACTTCAGCAAACTTTGAACTCTCAATTTCAGGCGATGCTTGAAGGGAGAAACCCGTACCCTGGGGAGGGAGCAGCCTGTCCTTTAGCCTAAGTGAGTCTGTCAGTGAGGAGAGGATGAATATTGTTCCTCGGTGCTCCTCTGCACGTCTCTGCACCCCGTGTGGCTTTCCCCAGTCCATCGTGGCCATAACGGTGTCACCTCTTGCCCCTGTGTACTGAGACCACACGTGTGTATAAATGACCACAGCTGTGAATGGTGTCACAGATCATATATCAGAGATTGGCTTTCTCTTATTTAGTGAGTCCTTCGAAAATTTTAATTTTTTGTGTGGGGCATCTGCTTTTACACGGAGAACGTCCCCGTGCTGACTTTGTTCAACAGGCACAGCTTTCGAGCAAGACAGCTGGGGATGCTGTCACCCTAAGAAATACTGCTCGGCAGCCAGATTATACGCCATGAACCGTTTCTTCAGGGAATCCATCTTAAACTCATTTTAGGCTAACACAGTCAGAGCCGTATATTACCGAAAGGAGCAGCTAACCCTTTAGATCTGCTAAGTGTGATTGAAACACATTACTCACTTTCTCACTACCTGGACAGTTTTGTCCAAGAAAACAATCGTTGGAGGGAAAAAACTCGCTATGCAGACTAACGTAGAGCAATGTTAATGATCCAAAAGGTTTCTTTGCCCTGACTTCAAATCAGAGCCAGCTGCCAGAGGGAAAAGCAGAGAAAATGATCTGTTCCAGGGTGTGCTCAGACCTTTTTCAAGTCAAACAAATTTTGCCTTAGGACATTAAAGTATTAATAATATTGGCAGCATCAGTACAAACCTGAGTATTGATTCTTTGTCAATAAAGTGTTTTTTTCTTGATGACAAGACCATGCAATATGTCTTCTGTGTGTCCACATGCTGTGAAGCTGAGAGCATTTCGGCATGAGCAAGCCCTTGGGGAAGGCAGGCGCAGTGCATAAGGGTTTGTTCATTTGTTAAACGAGCACCGCCACATTAACTAAAGCCTCACCAGGGCTGGGGAGGGAGGTTGTGAGGAGTGAGGATCAAATGAGATGTTCGTCAGAGGGCTGTAGATACCCTGGATAATCTAATATAATGAACAGAATGGAAATGAGAGAGAAGCCCCCCGGTATCAAAACACTGGTGGAAGTTCTCCTTAACCAAGAACTCTCTCTTCCCATATACTTCAAAACCTGTCCTAATCCTAATTCAGCAGAATTATTTTTGGTTATTTTCTTGTTGGTTTTTTTTTAACCAGTCCAGGTTTCCTCTAGGCTGAAAAAGGTGCTTGCTAGCGGGTACCCTTTCAGGTGACAAGTACAGCTGAGAAAAGCTTCTGGTGGACAGCAAAGATCCTGGCACAGCAGAGAGGCAGAAGTGTGGTGTGGGTAGAATCGCAGTTGTGTGGGAAGATCCTGCCCATTCCCTTCTCCTTCCCTTTCCCCTCTTTTCTTCCCTTTTCCCCCCTTTTCCCTTCCCTTTTTTTCCCTTCCCCTCTTTTTTCCCCCCTTCCCCCCTTTCTCCCTTTTCCCCCCTTGCTCCCTCTTTC
>VYZM01000838.1:35979-52026 GCA_013398915.1 Dromas ardeola | reverse complement strand
ATTTTTCCTCCTTCTCCCCCTTTCCCCCTTTTTTTCACCCTTTTCCCCCTTTATTCCCCTCCTTTTTCCCTTCTGATTTTTGTTCAGTTCAGAGCCTTCAAAACAGCGGCTAGCTATGGAGAGGAGGGGAAAAGGTGGTTAAATATATTTTTATTTGAGAACACTCTGGGCGTTGCTCTTTCTGCATCGCCTTTCTCAGCCCTTGCCCAGTCCAAAGTCAGGGACAGCTTGCCCTTGGAGGGAACAATCCTCTCTCCTTGTGCATTCACAACAGTTCACGATCCAAATAGCATCTCCTTTTCCTGCTTTTCTGCCGTTAGTTATTTCTGCCTTAGTTTAGTGCTAAGAAGGCTCAAGTCTAATATCACCCAAACAGGAGAAAGCCTCCCATCCTCATGGCGTGGCTCTTTGTCTTTTAGTTTTGCTATTAATGAAGGAATCTCTCTGCTTAAAAATGGAAATGCTATTATTTACCTTTTTAAAATAAAGATCTGTGATATGCCCGGTACTAGATTTGTCACATTACCACACATTGATTCTGTAAACTGGAAAGACAAAAAATACCCCAACCATCAAAGATAAAGCCAACCCTCCTGATAAAATCAGGCGCGTTCTACGCAAAATGAACAGAAATGGGATTGTTATATTGTGGGGTGAAATAATATGGTATGACTCCAAAAATAAATGCCTGGAAAGAAAAATAGAAGTGATTTTTAGATAAAAATCACATTAATAATGCTTTCCCCATGCAGAAAAAAAAAAAATCCACTCATTCTTTGGGCAGGGCTCTCCGGAAAGGTCTGCCGGCGGGGTGAATACGGATTGTTAGCATTCAGGAAAGGGCCTCGGCGCTTTGTTGCTGGGAAACGGTAAGGCAAGTATAGAGATGCCGGCTTGGTGATGGGGATAGTGGGCAGCTGCATTAATCCCGTGCTTTGCAGTCACGAGATCTCTATCGTTGGCAAACAAGAATCCCCGCACAAGCGGGCGGAAATTTCGGAAGGTCGTTTCGCTAATGGTTTTGTGGAGATGTGGAACATTAGAAAAGCTTCAGCCAACAACAGCGTCACGTTAGAGCTCTGAAAAACCTCCTCTACCCCTGTAGAATAGAGTTTTATGGGATATTATACTCGTGTGTAAAGTGTTTGTGCTGTTTGCTTTTTAGGTGAGGAGAATATAACTAAGGTGACTTGCCTCAGCGAGGATCAGGGACCGTCGAGTGTTATTGTTAGATGATAAGCAGAGGGATGCTCATATTTTTACTGCAAAAGGAAGAATCTGGTAAATTAAGACGGGGCTTTTCTAGATAGGCTTGCTTGTGAGCAGAATTAAGACAAGATCTTTGGCAAGTCCCAAGGGTGGGGATGCAGCGGTCAGGATTTTACTTAAAATTGCGGGCTTTTATTTTTGTTTCTTGTGTGCAATATCTTCTAGTGTTTGCTCAGCGGGAAAGACATAAGGTTCATATTTGTGCATTCATAAAATGGTAGAGTTTCTTAAAGGTTTGTCCCGCACAGGGCACTTGATGTTGTCCTGCTGGCTTTCAGGGGATTAGCATCAGTTCCTAGTAAGGGTAATGAAATCTTGTAAAGTTTTATGATTCCGCTTCTTTGGTTTTTACCACTCCTTCAGAATGATTTGTTCAAATGGGTGTAATAGGAATATAGTGAACTATAGCAAAGACTTCAGAGAAGTTGAGAAAAATTTTTTTTTTTTTTTGAAAGCAAGAGCTATTTTTCACTCTGACCAATCATTTGTCCTTAGGCTGGAATTTCCAAGGTGGGGAAAAGCCCCATGCAGTAGAGGGGAAAAATCTCAGTGCCCTTGAGCTCTGCTGAACTCTCATAGAGGAGACTCCTTGCAAGTCAGAGGGCTGATTATAATGAAATTCTGAGCCAGCTTTTAGTCCTTCTGTTCTTTAATCTTCAAGAAAAGCAATCTTTGGGTGTATGGCTCTTCTAAAATGGCTCCGTATGTGTTTTATAAATGCTCAGTGGAAAGTACAGCTCAGCTGAAATGATGTTGGGGATAAGGAGGTAGGCGTCAGCAGTGGCAGCGTGTCTTCTTGCCATTACCAGTGCCCATCACCCTGGAAAGCTCGCTCGTCTTCTGATGGACGGACTGCCATTTATATGTCTTCGATTGCATTCATCCCGAAAGCAGCAAACTGTATCTCATTCTTAATTATTCAAATAGCACTTCTCAAGAAATGTTTAAATTTGTCATAATACTCAAAACTCGCCCCAACAGGAAGCAATGCAGAACTCCTGAGCGCTGCTCTGGGGTCACGTGCGGAGAGGCTGTCTCATACCATCCCTTCAGAAATTACATACCGTGATATGACATTTCCTTTTAGCAATCTTGGGAAGCTCTTCCAGTGCTGATAGCAATCATCTCCAAAGAAAAAAAGTGCATTAACCTCTGGTAAATATATCTCTCGAGAGAAGCAAAAACAATCTTGTGAAAGGTATTACCTGGCTTCTGAAGGAAGGGGCCGTGGTGATCGCGCCTGTCGTTTTCAAGTTTCCAGCTGATGGGATGTGAAAATGGGGAGATTAAAGAGGCAGAGCCTGTTCATCGGAGGGGAGCTTCTGAGAGGGGACAAAGCAGAACAAGAGAGAGCCCCAAAGCACCGTGTTTGCCTTTGTGCTGGAGGCCTCCTCTAAACGGATTCAGGGAGAAAGTGGGAAGTGAAATGGTTCCCTGGAAGACTGCGTGAACCAGATGTAGATGGCTGCTTCTCTCTAGTGGCGGGTGCTTTCTTGCTGCAGCTGCCTACTGCCCTGCCTTTAGGAAGGTGCCTTTCCTCAGTGAGATGAACGCCGACCCTGCACTGACTTGGTGGTGGGTGGGCACCTGGAAGATGCCCGTGGTGGAGCGACCAAGCAAGTTACCCTTAGTCAAAGGGACTTCTCTTGGGACTCTGTTATTTGACAGATCATTTAGGGCCCCGTTACGAACATAATGGCTGAAAATTGTGATCATATTTAGCCTGCAAGAACCATCACTGTCCAGGGCTGCTTCTCCTTTGCTATGAGCATGCAGGAACACACTGATTACCGCTGCTTTTTCATACGGGATTAGCAACAGGTCTTCTGACTCTACACTGTTACGAGGTGTTTCATTTCAGCCTTTGAATGGTAAATACACCTTCAAATTACACCGACTTAAATTTCAGGACTTTATTGATTTGCTAGACCCAATTTCATACACGAGCAGTTTGGATTTTGTTTAGAGACAGGGCACATTTCTCTGTGGCATGCCAGATTGGGCAGATATACGAGATAAAATACATGCAGGACATTATATTGTTAGTCTTTTGCTTCTTTTTAGGCAGTGAGAGGATTAGATGGAGGGATGCAGGGGGCTGTTCCTCGGTTTTCTAACACGACGTGCACGGAGCTCTGGCTGTGCCCTTTCCAGCAAGTCCGTGTGACCCAGGTGTTGGGCTGGGAGCATACGGTTCATAAAACCTCTGTTCATAAAACCTCTGTTCTCACGAGCTCACTGACTTCTTGTGTGACCATGCGCATCTCCTTTCCTATCTTTTCCCCATCCTCTTTTCCCTGTCTTCCCTATTCAGCTGCAAATTCCTGGCATGGAAGGAGCCACGCTGCAGCCTATCTGCTGCCATGGGCTTTCTGGCTTGACTGAGTGGATACTCCAGCCATTTTCTATAGCAATATAAAATGTTATTGCCAATAATAATATTACCATATTTATCCCAAGGCAAGGAGGGGAAACATAAATTCTCTCTGGCAATGCTTATCATCTGAAAGTACGTGTACAACAATATCCCATGTAAATTTTCTAACCCATGTAAATTTTCTAAATGTGCCATCATCATTATAGCAGCAATGATGCTTCTCACAACCAACATAAACGCTATCAGCTTTTTTTAATGCGGTCGAGTGTCAGTGAAATACTGTATTAGTGTTTTATGTGTTCATATGCACAACTTTTTTCCAGTAAGAAAGTGATATTACATGAAATAATTGAAACACTGGTTATACCTCATATCAAATATGGGAAACTGTATCAACTGAAATACTGAGCAAAAATGCGTTCGTATCTTTGTGTTTCTTCTATTTTGAACGCTAGCAAAGAATGGCAACTTTTTAATGTAATTGTTGTATGGCAGATTAGAAATGGGTTTTGTGCTTTTTTTGCTGGATCAGTAATTCAGCCAGTGAAAGGCAGCTGGCCCCTCTCCAACGAAATCATTTCGGCTGTGGTTTTGAAACAGATGATTCTCCCTGTAGCTCACGCGGGAGGATGTGCAAGATCTCAGTGTGCTGCCTTTTACCAGCAACATTAGATCTGGGAGTGAGACACCGCCAAGCAGAAAAGTAGACACTTGAAATTAAAAGCATTTTCAGGTCTTCTTCACTCTTCTTTCTTTTCCAGCGTGGTATGATTTATCTCCATGCCAGGGTTTTTTTTTTTTTAATGAGAAGCAGTGGCCACTAGAGGGAGAATAGGTTGTATGTTTGATTTGTACATGCATACTTTTTATTCATGTTAAATACATCTATATGCAGTTACTGACACATTAAACCCGTTTTTCTTGTTCTGGTTTGTGTGATCCTAATCTAGTTTTATCTCATTGCAGAAACACAATGAAGTAAGAATGACTAGCTGTAGTTTTATTAAAATACTTTGCTTGGCTTGATTTGAGTGTAAATTGCAGCACGCATTGCCTAATGCCCTTTGCAGATATTACTAACAGAGAAATAATGTTGTAAGTTGAAAGATTACTTAATAATAAACGAGTAATTTCTTATTATTAAGGGTTATTTCTAGAAGGAACTAGGACCAAGTAATGCTGGCAACTTGGAACAAAAAATCTTTCTGGTGGCATTTAGTTTCTTGCTAAATTTTCCCCAAAATGCTTTTTTAAATAAACACCAGTCCCCAGATTTGCTTTTTTTTTTTCTGGATGGGCTGTTCGGTGGCCTTATCCCGACATCTCTTCTGCTCCTGGACAGTATATTTTGCATCAGTGAGTGAAGAGAGGCATCTAAAGCTGCCTGCTAAGGGCTGTGTTTGGGAGCGTGTTTCACGGGCTTGGTACCCTATCACACCGTACGGGGATGCCCTCTTCGTGGAGGCTGCTCCGCAGCTGGAGCATCACTGACGGCGATTTTGGAGGGCAAACCAACCTCTACCCATCCTTTCAAAACAGGCTAAGCAGTCCCGCAGTTCTTACTCCTTATTCAGGCAAAACCAGCCTTTGAAGCCCACAGTGAAGCTTATTTTATCTTGTGGACGATAAAAGAGGAATCACTTCAATCGATCTCCAGGGGGTGGGCAGGAACTGCAGGGAGGGATGTAAGCAGCGGGCTTCCCGTCATGTTCCCCCGACGGGCTGAATTCTCCCTTGTCCACCCCGTGCAGGAACACAGCTGGTATTCATCCGTCAGTGATTCTCCTTCCACCGATGCTTCCCGTGGGCTCCTTTCTTCAGCAGGAGCCTGCCTGTCCCCCCCCCCAGCCCCGGGCAGCAATCTCTCATCCCACCCTTGCTTCTGTTTGCTGTTTCTTTCCTCGCCCTCTCTTTTGCCCCTTGAAATTCTCAGCGGGACCGACGCACTGGCGCGCCGGGTGGTGGACTCGGCTTGCTAGCCTGATTAGAAAGAAGGTTATGTTTATTTTCATGAGCGAGTATCAGTAAAATGGCTTTCCAGGTGGCCTAAATATTTCATTCCGGTCAAGAGGAATCTGTAGATCCTTTGAAGACGTGTGTGCCGCCTTTCAAGTACCTCCTAAAATAGTTTTCTTATGGATATTACCATATTCAGCAGCTCAGACCTACACCGTTTCTTTCCCTGGGGATTACAGATAAAGCCTTATCTTATTAAGAAGGCTGACCCGTGCTCCAGTCTATTTTTCTGCTGATCCTAATCTTAGCATTAAATACAACAAGATTTCATGTAGAAGCAGTGTATTAGGACATAAATGTGCTCTATACTAACAGAGTAATCTCTTTATTTCTCTCCAAATTTGGCTTATCCAAATCCTCCAAGTGTTTTCTCAGGGAGCATTACTCCAAGAATGTATTTGTCTGCTTTTCCCTGTAGATATTGATCAAATTGCACTGAAGTCAGTACAAGACTTCTCAACGATTTTCAGTGTTTTACTTTCAGCTTTGCATCAGTTTATATTTTCCCAGGTTGTTCTTATTTTATTCGGAGCTTGGCTATAACACTAACCTTCATTTCTGTTGGAAATCCAGGAACTGCTAGAGATTACACTCAAACTGATTGTAAAATACATGCAGTGATACTTCTTTCTGCCCACACTTCCAGAGTCCGGTCTCAAGCAGGCAGTCATTATCAGTTACCCTAAACCCACAGTATAAATCACTCACTAATTCCTACCCTGAGCCTCTCTAGGCAGAGATAAAGGGACTTTCTGCCACGAGAAGAAACAGAAATAACATTGGAAATGCAGAAAGAAAGCTTAATTACTTTTCCTTTCCTGTATGCCATCAACCAAACCTTCTCTGGCCTCCAGGAAAACTTCTCATGTGTTTTAGTTTCTTTCAGGCAACCCATGGCCTCTGTTTGCAGTCTGATGTCCCCCAAGGTGGATACCTGAAGGACACTTTCCTGCCTTGAACCTAGATACCCTGACAGCAACCATAGCTGAGCTCCTGGGCTTAACATGCCAGCGAGATGCCCTTCACAGCCTTTATCTCTTGCTTGGTGGGGATGTGGGCATCAGCATCATAGAATCATAGACTACTTTGGGTTGGAAGGGACCTTAAAGATCATCTTGTTCCAACCCCCCTGCCCTGGGCAGGGACACCTCCCACCAGACCAGGTTGCTCCAAGCCCCATCCAGCCTGGCCTTGAACACCTCCAGGGATGGGGCATTCACATCTGTTTTGCATCTCTGGATGCAGGATGAAGATGTGATTCTCGCTTCTAATCTCTTTGGTCCCTCCAGCACTGTGGCTTGTTGAGGTGCGGCGTGGCTGGGGGTGCGAGATGGCAACAGGTAGGTGCTCAGTCTCATGTCTCACTGGAAAGTCTGGAAGAGATTTCTCTGGAAGAGACTTTGCAGCCTCAAAGCCCCTCCATCTTTAATGCCAATAAAGGCAATAAAAGGGGTCCTGGAGTGAGGGGTGAGGGTGTTTTTAAAAAGCCAGGAGTAAATGTCAGTGTTGTACACAAGGAATTTCCTTGGCCTTGTGGCTAAAACTACACTGGCCTACCCAAGAACTTGGGCCTGACCTAGCCTCGAAATATGTGGCTATTTTTGATCCCAAGTAGTGACATGTTGATGTGCTGTGTAAATCCCAGGATGCTGCCAAGAGAACATCTCCAAACCCGGCACTGCGATAATTCATTAAACATTGTTAGATATTTTGTGGCTTGCTTTCTTATCGAGCCCTGTCATATTACCTTTTGGACGTAACAGATTGCCTCTGTGTTAATTGAATGATACACCAGAAAACAGAGCAAACGAGAGAGCTCAGAGGCTGCCACCGTCCATGTATTGTAAATAATAAGAACTCGATAAGGAAAAATTATCAGAACATCTCCCTATTATACTTAATAAAGGAACAACAAATCGCTACATTCTTGGATGGTTGGGAAAAATAATGAGTTGAACAATAGACAATCTCATTTCTCTTTCCAACTGTGCAGAAATTAAATGTCAACTACAACCACTTATTCTTCGTTTCCACTTCTCTGTACCATACTTTTCCTTGTCAGGCTCCTTAACTGAAAGTGAAGCGGGAGAGGGGACAAAACCAACCTCATTTCCAAGAAGCCAACAACAGGTTTAAAATGCAGGAGCATGCTCCGGGAAACTCATGAGCGCTTTTTGTAATGAGAAAAGTTTCTGTGTAGGGCAAACTTCTGTTGTGCAAAGCCATCTCCCATTAGTATTTTAAAATAGAAATTAGGTGGCTGTGTTTTCACGGTTAGAGTTTGAGGCGACAATTGTGTGTCAAAGGAGAAAGTTGTCTCCTATAGAATATCTATATGAATATAAGCAGTGCGTTTGCTTCTCTGTTGTTATGTACCTTATTTGCTTATTCCCACATGAATTATGTTTCAAATGCTTTGAAACTAAACAGAGGTGGAAAGCACAGCAAAAGGAAAATCAGCTCACAGAAGAATTAATTAAGCAATTAGCAGCAGATGAAAGCAGCAGAGAGTCAGGCCGGTGACTTTGTGGTTCAGATCTAACTAAGCTTTGGCTGAAGCTGTTCTGCTTCACTTCTGGATCAAGCCTGACACAACAGCTTGAAAACGATGATGTGTGCCCGGCGGTTTGAATCTTGGCTTGATTAATTCCCCCAGATGACCAAACTCAAAGGCTATTTACCAACCATTTCTTCTTTTGTGTGGTCCAGCAGACCGCAGGAAAGTTTTAGTGTGGACTTTGGTGTTTCCCCGTCCTGCCACGGCTGCACTGTGGCGGCTTCTCGGCTCTCTGTGCGGCAGGGTAGGGACCTGTGTCTGCTTCCCCACCCTAGCCCAAGAGCCTGGGTTATGGTTTGAGGAACCCACCACAATTTATTGTCATTTAGACAGTTATTCTCTCACCTGATGAGCCCTCCCTACCTGGGAAGGGGAATTGGGAAAAAAAAAAGGAAACCTGAGTGTTGAAATATAAAGAGATTTAATAGAATTAGAGTAAATGATTAACATTAATAACACTGAAGAACCAATATTGATCCCTAAACCGACATAAGATATACGAGGATTATACCCAGCCCATTCCATCAGCAGGAAGCTGTGCACTCCCCGCAGGGGACAGCAAATGTGGGACACTGTGAGCGCTGCGGCCTCGGGAGGAAGGGAAGGGTTCAGGGGTCCGGCACCAGGGCAAGGAGTTCTCTGGATGGCAGCCATCACAGAAGAGGGAAAACTCCTCAGCAAACTTCCTAATTTATATTGAAAGTGATGTTCGTGGTATGAAATAATCCAGCTTGGGTCAAGTGCCAGATCTTGCGTCTCCTCATCCCTGTACCTGGCAAGCTCGAAAACACTGAGACCTTGAAACCCACACACCATAGCTGGCTATAAAGTAAATATTTTCACAGATTCAGACATTACAGTCTTCCAAAAGTGCAGTTTTCCCTGGCATTAGAAGAGACCTTACTAAAAAGTAAGATTACTGAAAAAGAAATTAATCCTGTATCACTCAAACCAGGACAGCCAGCGTGGCTGTAACCCCTCTGCACCCTCCCTCATGGCCCAAACGAAGGTCTGTGTAAGGGGGTGCCAGTGAGGACACCCTTCAACCCAGCAAGCCTTTTCCTTATATCATCGGGCCAGGAATTTGGACGATCCCTGCACATGTGCTGTCTGCACTGGGAACAGGCCACTGTCTCCTGTCCCAGCCTCTCATGATGCAGCCTCCAAACCTTTGTGATGGGCACGGGGCTCTCCAGGAAGGGATGCACCTGGAAAGATGGGCAGAGTTCACCGACCACCACATCCAGCTTCTGGACGAGCTGCTGATGGTCCCTCTGCCAAGCGCGGGAGGAGTGGTCACGTTCCCATTTATATTATCACCATTATAACCGTGAAGGTCAGTGAGAGGGCTGCATGCAAATGAAAACGGACCTGCTAACATTTAGTTTAAGCTAATTTCCCAAATTTTGGCAAGCAGAGCGCTGGCACACAGCCTGGCACGGCAGTGGCACCAAAACGCTGCTGTGTCTTCTGCAATTGCTGCTGCTGCTCTACCTGGATGCCGGGGTGATATTGGCACTGCTAGCTCCAGGAGAACCCCAGGGCTGCCCCAGATTCATCACTCCCACCCTCAGCCGCTGGCGGCATCCTGGCAGATGGACTGGCTCCACGTCCACGGCATTTCATTAACAAGAAAAAGGCAACTGCCGGAAGAGGAAGGGGGAAATACCAAACCCCAGCCCCGGTGGTAGCTCATTAAAACCGCACAGCTCCCAAGGAGAATTTCAAGCTGACAGCTTGATGCTTATTTACTTGAAACTGCATGCTGAGACCTGCTGGAAATGGGATAATTCTCCCTGTTTAGTGTGGATTCATGCAGCATTGGTTTAGTTTTTAATAGAGTGAAATCCTTTATTTTTCAGCCATCAGGTGGCTCTGTTTGGACCTTCCATCAGGAAGCCGTAGAGAAGCCCTGGCACTCACCGGGGCTAGCAGAGGGGCACTCGTCCCCTTGAGAAGTTATCCGTGGCAAGCTCCTCTGTCTGGACACAGTGTGAGTTCAAACTGGAGACGTACAGCTGCCTTTTGTGCAAAGTGGGTATGAATATAGACCCAAAACTTGGCTTGGGAATGAGCTCCGGAAAGCAAAATGTGTGTATGGGTTAAAAGGACCATGTTTGCGTGCTGCCGGGAACAGGCAATGCTGTTTATTCCTAATGATTTTGACAGATAGGAAAATCAGAGCAGCCCAAGGAGGAGGAGGATTTCCCTGGCTGAGATAAAGGAGTTCACACCCTGTCTTGGTGGGGGCAGCAGAAATGACATCTGACTCTGCGTGGCACATCGGGTGTGAAAAGCCCAGCAGAAGCAGGCTGGAGGATGATGCTGAGCAATGATTCCCAGGAATGGAGAGAAGGATAACTTTCCCGACGGATTGATCCATGACGAGATAATACCTTCTCCCAAATATTGGCCACGGAGGACCCTCTTAATCACTCTAGCAGCGAGGGCTGAGCTTTCTGCATCAATTAGCAAATGCAAACTGAACCAAGGATGATGGTGAGCTCCGGCCCAACAGCAAGTCCCGTGGGATGGGGAGATGTCCGTCCGTCTCTCCCCTCCATCATCTTCCAACTGGAGGGGTATCTCAGCACGCTCAGATAGAAGTCATGGTCAACGTTTCCTTTGTTGGAAACATATTTCAAACTGCGATGGTAAAAGAGGATGGTGGCAGGTAAGATGTAACCATTGGCTGAGTCTTTAATTCCTGCCCTTCTAGGCTATTTGCATATGAACGCAAGGAAAGGCAACCGGTCATCGTCACGGGGCGGGTGCAGTGGAAGGACTTGAATGAAAGACTTTGCACCACTCATTATTAGTTAAGGTCCAGCCTGTCATCTCCTGGGCTTGGAACCTGTTTTGCAACCCCAGGAAATGAGGGTATGTGCCTGAAGGTGTTTCTGACGGAGAAGGTCCATCGCAAGAGGTCAATTAGGAGCAGGAAGGAAGTGCAGAAGCCGGTGGTCAGGAGTCCGTCAGGTGCCTGTCTCCTTGCCAGCAGGCTGGAGAGTTGCAGAAGCTCCAGAGATCCCACCTCTGAGTCCAACCATCATTTCCACTGCAGGGAGAACCAGCTTTCCCAACTCTGAGTGAAGGGTAGCAGAGAGTCTCTTTGTGATAACACAAGAAAAAACCTTGGAAATGCTTCGTTAACCATATCTGAGCCATGTGTTTATTGAAGACACTTATGCCCAAGGAGTAGAGAAATATTTGGGAATGTGTGTGCTTTGGGTTTGGTTTGGATTTGGGTTTACAAACTTTGCCAGGTGTCTCTGAGTGCAAAATATTTAGTATTTAGAAACTGACAACTCTATTTTCCATCCAGTTTTTAAGGAAAGGACTTTGACAGACTTGGTGTGGGTATGTATATTTTCATACCTTTATATTTGCTTTTTTTTCGGATTGATCTCTACAAACTGTCATCTGTGTATGGAAGTCTCAAAAATAACCCTTTCTGGCAAGTTTTGTAGAAGTCAGGCTGGGAACAGAGTGACTTTCCTAAAGCCTCAATCCTTCGAACATCCACCGAATGGCTTAATTACAGGACGCAGCCCTAGAAGAGCAGCCTTCTGCCTGGCTCCTCCTCTTGTAAACTTACTTGTTCATTACTGAAACTGCAGGAGATGTTAGATACGGTGTGTAATAATTTAATGTGGCTGAACCGATAAGAATTTCAAGCAAAATATTAACTTTTTGCTGTAGCAAGGGGCAGAAGAGACAGTAACGGGTCAAAGGAGCAAACAGTGCTGCCTATGGATGGATGTTAAAACCAGGCAAATAGTGCTGATGCTGAATGTGTCTGACTTGAGCAATATTTAACCATGTTCTTCTTAGTTTTACGGAGCAGACTCATTTATCCCACTTCCCTGGCTGTAATTTGCGTTGTATTGAATTACAGCCTGAGCGGAGCCAGCCCCCCCGACCCTGCCGCTGGATCCTGCCGTAACCACCCGAGCACTGGATGCCGGTCACAGCCCGTGGACAAGGTTCAAGGTTTCATCGGTGCTGCTGGGCAAAACCAGGTCTGACTTTACTCTCCACAGGCTGCCTGCAGCGTTCGTGTCCTGGCCCGGCGAAGGAAAGGCATTTCTGAAATAGCCAGGCACCGGGAGTTGCAGGAGGACGGGAGAGCCTGGGGATGTTTTGCTGCTTCGTGCCGGGAATGCTGCGGGTGCCTTCAGCTGCTCCAGCTCCCACCTGCAATGGGCACTCGCTACACAAGTGGAAAAGTGTTTTCCATTTCACGGGAGGATCTGTACGGGTGGAAAAGCTCATTGCATCCCCTGATGGCTGGATGTCTCAAAACACAGCGTGGGGAGATGCACTTACTGAACCAGATGGACTCCTGCAGTAGCTTTGCTAATCAGGGAAAGGGGAAGCATGACTGTCTGAGAGGAGTTAGTAGCTTTACTAACTCCATATTAGTTGTCTTTTCTCGGACCCCTAACTGGTGTGGCAAATCATTACATTTTATTGTATTTTTTACCACTGCTTTTTGTTCTTTTATCCTATTATGCATGCACGTACGCGCCTATTTTTTTTCCAACACACTTTTTAGCTCATTCTGTCTTTCTAATGTGTTTGTGCTATTCCCTGTCAGCTTGTCGCACGTCTCCCACATCCTCTTTAAAGCTTTCAAGACACTTTTGTCGATTTGCCTGATGCCTTGTGGGGAGTGTCCTCCCCTGCACATTTGGCTGCTGCAGCGTGGCAGCTCCCGTGCTCACCAGGGTGACCTGGTCCTCGGCTGACCTTTAAGCAAATATCTCTCCTTCTGTGATTTCCCAATGCCCCTGTTCTTTCTCTCCCACTGAAACACCTCTCTGGCATAGCACAGTTGATCCCTTCCCTCCTTTTTTCGTGGTCCTGTGACCTCTGGTCCGTGATACTCTGACACTGCTGCTGAAACTTCTCCCGACTCGTCTTCTTTTACCCTTGCAGGTTGTCTCAGCATCACAAACTCTGGCTCCCTCCTTGCATCTTTCCCCTGTGCTTGTCCTCTCACATCGCTGAAAACCTCAGGAAAAATCCACGTTATGAATCGACTACTTTCTTTTCCATCTCCAAACCTTTAATATGGCATTTAATCTCTGACTCTCAGGCCGGAGGTCCCATCTGGCTTTTGAAAGCCTCCTGGGTCTCCAACAGTGTGCTCTTCTCTCTCAGTATATTGTTCCTTCCTCCTTCTTTCCTATTACCAGCCCTATATTTCTTCCTCCCTTCTTTTCTTTTAAGCTGATGCACCAGTGACTTTCTAACCCCTTGCCCCAGACCCCTCTTGTTCTCATCCCTCCTCTTCTCTTTCTCGAGCAAATTGAACATGTAATAGTTTCTCTTTTGCTATAAAACCATCCCTTGGACCTGACCTCTCTCTTCAAACGTCACCTCATCTCCCAGTTGATCAGATGCACTGCTGGGGACATCACTTCTCTGGCTTCTTTCTTCCTCCTCTCCTTTCTCCACCCCGTGGTATCTCTTTTTGCCCTGGTTTTCAGCTGTGTTTCCAAGTCTGGTGGGCTTCCACCCCATCCCCCTTTGACCACCTCCAGCAGTCAGTCACCCTCCAAATCTCTTCTGTCCTGGCTCACTGTGTTTCTCTGACCTCCTCCTAGTGCTTCCCCTGTACCTCTGGGGTGCAAACCTGGGGTCCTTCTGGCTCTCGCTTTCCCTTCTCTGCTCTCCTCCTTTTCCCAGGTCATCTCATTCATCTATGTGATCCTGATTCCCAATTCTAATTGCTCATCAGCTGATGTTTTCACTGTTACCTCCCCTTTCTTCATTCCTTCCCCTTTTTGGAGACAGTTATTGGTAGGAGTCATCTCTAAAGACAAGATCTGAGAAGGTCTGAGACCTTCTCCTGTGTTTCGGCAATTGTTTTTCTGGCTTCTCAAGGCAGTAACGGCTTAATGACTTGAATGCAACTGCCTTTGCGCAGCATTTTAAACGGTATCTCCATCCCGGCTGTAGTTTCCAGGCACCGAAAGCTCCAAACAAAAATATTTATTATTTATGATAACACTACTTATCATTCCTTTTTAATGTTGTCTTCATCACAGTTACTCCTTATGAGCCAGACATCCTGCTGTGGCCGGGTCCTCCTAGTGCCAGCTGCTCCCCAGGGAAGGATGTGCCTGGCTGGTGCCGGTGGAGCCGTTATCCCTTCCCATGGCACTGGGACCACATCCCTTTCTGAGGCCTCGTTAGGGTTTCTCATTACTTAAGGTCTCACGTTGGTCCAAGCTGGGGCTGCTTCTCTCGGAAGGCAGCTGAGAGGGTGGCATTGCTGGCGGGGGCCCTGCTGCCGGCTGTGGTGGGGGTTTGGTGTGAGGTCCCAGCTCCCCGTACAGGATGGAGCCCCCCTGGGACGGGGCTCAGCCCCGCTGCCCGGCCCGGCAATGTCCCGGGCATCCCGGGTGATGCCTGGGCTGGGTTCCTGCAAACACAGGTGAGGGCATGGCTCTCCATCACACACCACACCTTACTGTACTTTTGAACTTACCCTTTTTTTGAACTGACCCTTTTTTTTTTCCTTCTGCTTTTCTCCGAGCTGACCATAATCAGCTTTTTCTTGTTACACACAAAGGATGAAGTCAGTGCTGATACCTATTGGGAGAGCTGCTCTGGGTCCTATTATAAGCAGTAAAAAAAAAATAACCCAGATTTATCACATGATATACATAAATATTATTATTTCGTTGTGATGCCCACTGCTTAATCACTCCCATCTCCTGGAAACTTTTCCCTTCCTTGGCTGAGACACTGCTATCTGCCTCCGTGCCCTGCCGAGCCCGGGGGGGACCAGGTCCAGGTCCTGTCCCCTGCCCCACGGTACCACCACGCTGGCAGCCCGGCCTCGCCGGCATCTCGCTGGCATCTCACTGGCGGCAGCCTGGCAGAGTGTGGCAGGGATCACCCACGCAGCTTTAACACCTTCTCTTAAACATGTACGTACGTATATACATATATATAAACAAGGACAAAAAGATATATATGTAGATACAGATAGATATATATGGACATGCATATATATACCTTTATAGACATCTCTATCCCCCCATATATAGTTATATATAGTGTATATATATAAGGGTGTGTATATACAGGTGTGTCTGTGTATATATATAGGTGTGTATATCTATAGACCCCCCCTACCTACAATCCTATATATATCTCCCTATCTATAATGGGGAAATATATATTTATACAGTGTGTGTGGGTATATATGTATGTATGTATATGCATATACCCCCTCAAATATATATAGGGAGAGATAGATATATATATAGGTGCGTATACAGGGATATATATAGAGAGATGTGTATATCTATAGACAACCCTACCTACAACCCTATATATATATATATGTATCTCCCTATATATAATGCGGAGATATTTATTATAAGGGATGTGTATACATATATTTATGTAAGTATATGCATATACACACAGCCCTTTCCCCACTATATATAGGGAGAGATATATATGGGGTATACCTGGGGGTATATATAATGGGGTGATTTATATTTATAGGGGGTGTGTGTGTATATATATGTATGTATATGCATTTACACCCCCCACCCCCCTATATATATATATATACAGAGATCTGTCTATCTACACATCGGGAGATGGCCCTGGAGAAGCCCCCATCCACTCACAGACGGTAACTGCACCCCTCCTCCCCAACCCCCGGCCTTCTTCTTCTTCTTCCTCGTCTTCCTCCTCCTCCTCCTCCTCCTCCTCCTTCTCCTCCTCCTTCTCCTTCCTCCCCCCACACCAAGGCCGGGCGGAGCAACGCCTTGCGCCGCTGTTTGTCCCTCCGCAGCCC
>VYZM01000838.1:19236-35935 GCA_013398915.1 Dromas ardeola | reverse complement strand
GGGCCGGGCGGGGCGAGGCCGGGCCGGGCCGGCGGCTGGAGCAGGTGCGGGCCCGAGCGGCCCGGCGGGGGATGAGCCATGGCTTCGGTGAAGGTGGCCGTGCGAGTGCGGCCCATGAACCGCAGGTGAGTGCGGGCCCCAGCGGCCTTTCCCGCGCCCCGCTGCTGAGCGGGCTGCGCCGTCCCGGGGCAGCCGCTGGCGGGGGGAGCGCCAAACTCCGTGTGCCATTGCCGCGGCCGAGGTTGCGGGGGGGGCTCCGCCTGGGACGGGAGCGGCTCCTCGGCGGGGGGCGGGCGGCGGGCNCGAGCGGCGGCCGAGAGCGCTTCTCCTGCCGGCAGGCTGGGGAGCGGCTCCCCCGACGTGCTGGAAGATGGGGGGGCCCTTCCGGGAAAGTTTGTTCCGCTTGTCTGATCCTTGGAGAATGGCGAAAAGGTTTCTGTGGTGAAGACGGGAAACTACTGAGAGGCGAGAGCTTGCCAAGGGTATACAAACAGGCTTCTGAAATTTGAAAGAAAGCTACTTTTTTCATCTCATCCAGCAACGGCAACCCCTCCTACCTACTGGAAAGAGAGAGATTGTTGTCTAGTTCATTTGTAATGCCAGCTTTTGTGCAGGAGCCATTATGGTAAAGGTTATTAGTAGGCTGCTTAAGCCTGAACTATGAAAGAGGCAGTCTGCCCCATTTACTATATTGACAAGAGTTTATCACCGGCTTCCTGAGATGTGCCCAGGAAATAAATGCTTTTCTTAGGTGAAATAAACACGTAACATGCGCAATGGAGTTAATTTTTGATGATACAATTTAAAAACCATACATAGAACACGATCAGATTCTACTGGCGTAGCTCTTGCTTCTTCCCTTGTTCTGGAATGATGTAGTCAGTTAAAAAGAAAAGTGTTTTAAAAGCACAGGCAGCCAGTGAGGCTCCCACCCTTCCTTTCACTTGATCTGATTCAGGTATTTAAAAAGAGGTAATTTGCCAAGTTCTGGAAGTCTGTTGATATCTTGTCCTTTTCAGTGGGGGAAAGACAAACCATATGAAAACAAAGTTGATGAAGGTTGGAGGGGGAGAATATTGCAGGTCAGTTTCAAGTAGTTTAGGCAGTTTGATGGAGCTGAGCGGTTAGAGGTCAGGGTTGGTGAATAGTCTTGTCACACCCTCCTGCTTCCCCCTGCTCCTTCTCCTGAGTTTAACCATATGGTTCTTAGAAATTTTTAAAATTATTCCATATATACACTTCACTTTTCCTTCGAGAATCTCTGACAACAGGTAGTGTAGGTCTTTATTGATAAGGCTTGTTATTTGTAGTGTTTTGGGAGCACAGAGAAGTTTTGTTTGTGATCCGCTGATCACTGTGGTCTGCTAAGAGACAGGAGAGAGAGGGAAAGCATATGGCAGAAGGGAAAAGGGCTGGTAATTGTGATAGACAGCGTGAACACCAGCTCATAAAGTGTGAGTAGAAGTTTGCAAGTGTTGTGGCAAAAGAATATAACTTGGATAGGGCTAGAGCAGAGCATACCTAGAAAATGATGGAAGTTGTGATATGATGGAAAAGAAAAACCTAAGAGCAGGGCAGGCAGAGGCATGGTGTGATGAACATCGTCTTTGACACTGTGTACTGGGTGGCAATGAGTAGGCTGTGAATAAACTTATTCTGAAAACTAGTAAGTGTCTGACTATGGAAATAAGCAAACTGTGCAGAGCCTTCCAGTTCAAGTTGTTAAAACCTTGTTATTTAGGGGCTGGTCCTTGATGTTTATAAAGCATTATCAGGAAGCTGGATTCAGTGTCATGGGATGTTGCTTCTAAGTCTTGATTTCTCACAGGCACAGTTGCTTTTCCCCATGGCACCCAGTACTGCGGCCTGAGAGTGGTGCTGGGGTTGGTGGTGCTCTTCTGCTTCAGTCTGTGCTGGACTCGTGTGCTGTATATTGTAAAACAGATCCTAAGCCTTAGAGGATCCAATAGCTTTTCCTATTGCAATAATGAAGGTATGGTGCACCCTAAGCCAGGAGCACTAATCATATTTTGCTCATATTGGTTTCCCTTGTACATGTCTTCCCTCAGCCGTGCTCCCTTCTTCTTTATGGGTCACTGCAGTTTTTTACGGAGGAAGGACCTTTCTACCCATTCGAAGGAACTTTCCCAATTGGATGTTCATGCTGCAGCACTTATTTTCAAAATCTTTAACATGATACTGTGTAGAGTTAAATTTAATTTCATGTGTGTCTCTAAATTTTCTTTGGTTTGTTCGAAGCTTAATCATATAATGCAGCTTATTTCATGAGTCATTTTTAATTAGAGAAGACAGAGTTAATGAATGGTTATTGGTAGGACTCCTGCATTATGGAGCAGTTGCGCTCTGTGGTGTCATAGCACTGCTAATTGTGTAATAAGTCATGAACATGGATCTTGGAATGAATCATGTGATAGGGAGGGGGTTGTTGTTTAAGGATTACTTGCTGTTCTGTTGCTTAGATGACAAACTTTAGTCTTTTTTTTTTTTTTTTTTTTCCCCCCTGTGCTGTGATTCATTTTTAGTCTTAATGTTCTTTGGCTTGACCTGGAAGGAATTTGGTCATTTCAGTGCTGTTGTCAAAGTCCTTGACCCTTCTTCTTGAAGTAGTTAACATCCCAAAGTGTGTCATGCAGAGGTGACACTAGAGGTTTTTGACTGTTATCTCTGGATAAGGTAATAAAAATGCTGTCTAATGGGTGTACAGTTCTTGCTTTGAAACCAGTTGTGAGCATGAGCTTAGAAAGTTCAGTTACTCGATGTGCCTCCATCTTTCCTTTGTTTTTCCTAATTCAATACCAAATTGCAATGACAGCCTTTCAGTCTGTGCTTATATTTTAATGTTTATGTAAAGGGGCTAAAAACCTGCCAGCCGGCAGAAGACTAGGTTTTCTTCATCAAGGAGAAATCTGCTGGGAGGTGAGGTTGGGTGGTTGATGTATTTTGCTCTGGTAAGTTAATGCTTTTGGTCACCATTATTTCTAAGGTTCGTTTTCCAAAACAGTTATTAGGAGCACTCATCCTTATAATTTGGAGGACTTGGCTGGAGAATCCCATACCTGGTCCCGCAAAATGCAGTTTCTCATCAAGATCCTGTTGTTCCTCAGAATGGCCATTTCCTGGGCAAAATAATGGGATTATAGAGAAGTATAATCGGCTTTGAGGCACTTTTCTGTTCACTTACTGAACAGATGACTTGGGGTTACTGGTTACTAGTCACTGTCTTCTGCATAGTGTGAGATATTTGGGATCCTGTTAAGCCTAACTTAATTCTGGCTCTCTGTTTTGTATTATGCACTGCATCTGCACAGTGCGAGTAAATACATTGCTTTATGTTCATCTGCTCAGAAGAATGAGGGGGTAATTTTTTCTTACTTCCATTTTATGTCACATTTTCTCTGCATGAAACTTAGAATTCAATCAGTGTTCAGGGAAACCACTTTTATACTTTTTTGTCAGGTAAATAAAACCATCTAAAGTATGTTAAATAAGAAAAAAATGTTTTGATATTTAATAAAGGAAATATCAACTTGATTCTTTCTGCTGCTGTTGCCAATTTTTATGCCCGATAGCTCTGTTCTATTTGGCTTTTAGTTCATGAAGTAGTAGAGGAAAAGAACCTTTTTCTGATTTTTAACCTTTTTCATCTGTTTCTTGCATTTGCATAAACTAATTATTTAACTAATTGAACAAACTAAACGAGGGTCATATGCTGTCCTTACCTGTAGAAGATATAGCTGACATCAGAATGTGGCTTTGCAGTGCAGTAAGTTCTTCTTTCCTGCGCTTATCCAGTGCTCTCAGTGTTTTTAAATGTTTGTTTAAATGAGCCGTGTAGGCTTTCCCAGAGGTCTGTTCTTATTTCCAATATAATGAAACAGACATTCGAATTTGATTTCTTTTTTAAATGGTCAGTTTTTAACCCTTAGATTTACTCTCCAAACAGAAGTGAGGGATGGGGATGGCAGGAACGCGTGTCAGTGGCTGTAGTGCTTTACGAGGTTGTACAGTCATTCACAATTACCGTGTGAAGATTAACAGCTTTTATGTTTTATAGTAGGGAGACAGAGAAAATATGTTTTATTGCTTAGAGAAGGCTTTTGTGTGACTCTGGGATTTGTTTGGATTAAAAGCCATGCTTATGTCAATACGTTAATCCACAAATACGTTCTGCATGATTATTCATTAGGCAGAAGGCTGGCCCTCTTGATTTTACATTATTACACCTCTCAGTTATGCTTGTAAAATTAAGTAGCTCCTCTGTGTGCAGAGCTGGAGTCAGAGTACCTTGGGAAATTTAGCACCAACATTACATTATCTTTAAAAATAACGGCTTGCACAAGCCAAGCCTTAGTATCAGTATCAGAGTTTTCAACAGCTCAAATTAATACAGCAATGCAAAGGACAGAGATATAAAATAAGATGTTTCATTTCACAAGGAACATGTGACTAGAGTGTTTTTGTAGCAGCGAAAAGAGATAAACAAGTAAACAGTGAAGAGACAGCTGAAATCTTAATTTCTATTCTGAATGTTTACAAGTGATTTAGGTAGGAGCTTACTGGGAGTATGAAAGTTATAATTAACTACCCATGCTTTTGAGAAGAGAAGCAAAAGAAATACATGAAGAATATATTATAGACTTTATAATATGGGGAAGAGGGGAATGAATTGGTGTCTTATGATAAATTGCTGTGTCTAAAATACAGGTTACTGTGTATATGTTTCATTTTCATGAATTTATAAAGATAGAGTATTTTGACAAAATGTGCATAACATCAGTGTAACACAGGTAGAGTGAGAGAAGATGCAGTGATTACGAGCAAGAACACCCACAGTTAAATATCATATTTGTCTCTGAAGTGCATGGTGAAATTTTTGCTGTGTCTGTTTCTGAGCACTGATTGTTGGTTGTTGCTCTTAAGAGGCATCCAGAGTGATAACGGAAACATAACTCAGAGCTTAAATATGGGCAAGTGTCTCAATACTGTCACTTTCTGTACCGATGAGGATAAGCTATTTATCAGCAAGCTGAGTTTGCTATTCCTTATGTTAACTCTTTGAACTTCCGTTTTAATTATGGTGCTTGTGATTTTATTTATAATCATGTACAATTTCTCTACTATAAAAAGAAGCTGAAAGATCTTAAGGATAGGTGAGGCTCTGGTGTGCTCGGGGTGAGTGTACTTGCCCCTGCCTTTTTCTGTGGGTGAGTCTGAATCCAATAAAAACCTACTTTGATGCTGAGTTGGCAAGATAAACTAACTGTTCTGAATGTGGCTTTTTCACCTTGCTGTACTTTGTGTCCAAAACCTTGAACCCATTTACTGACCTCCAGCAGATTTTTTTTCCCTTTGGAAGAGGATCCAGAGTAGATACACTTCTCTCCCTGGAAGTAAGCTATGCATATATGAGGACCTTCATCAGTGTGCTACTTCTGTTGTTAGTGTGGGACCAGTGCATAAAGGTGTGGACTCTGACGCATGGTCTTGGATCGTGTAAAGTTGATACTAAGAGAACTCAAAGCCTGAAATTAAAGGTGTTTTTAGTTTTGTAAGGTAGGTTAAGAAATGGTTTTATTTTCTATTTACTATCTCTCACCTCTTCAAAAGGAGTGAACGGTTGGAAGAATTTTATTCTACAATATGGTCATGCACACTTTCTCAGGACAGGTCCCCTCTCTAGTACAGAGAGGACCAGAGGAGTGAGCATCAGTGTGACAAAGTACATGTCATCTCTCCTTAATAATCACTACCCTTTACCTGCCCAGAGTGAATATGTGCTTAACAGATGGGTTATGGCTGGCAATGGCTTGGTGATACCCAGTGGGTATGGCCAGGTTCTCGGGTGGGATTAAGAGCGGTGGGCTTGCGTCATTCGTTTGGCAGCTCAGCACAGTGAGGCTGCCAGTGCTAGGGAGGGCTCTGCCTATTAAACGTGGTGAGAACGTCTGTTCTTTGAGCATGGATACCAACAATAAATTGTGACATAAATGTTACTAATTATGTAAAAATGCCCCGAAAGATTATAAAAGTCTCAGTGATGGTTGTTTATGGCTGTTGTTATTCCTGTCTGCAATTCTAGAATGAAGATTCAATTGAGCTAGCAGTGTTTGCTAGGAAACATAGGTGCTATGTGTTGTGAGACTCCTCTAGATGATATCTATGCGGATCATATATTTGAGAAAGGGATGTACTAAGCTGTGTTATAAGGCTGCAAGCAGACCATTTGAAAATTGAGGAAAGTCTGGAGAACTTGCTGTTGAAACAGATGAGGTAGAAGCGACAGCTTGCTCACAGCAGAGCGTTGACTCAAACTTGTAAGGACTAGAAAAGAAAAAAATAGAGAAGAGCCTAGTGGGCTTACAGAAAAGTCTTGGTTGTCAGTGGCAAGAATAAGGAAGAGGTGACAGGAATCTTATGATCAATATAGTAGCATGGGGGATGGTTGGCTTTTAGGTTTTATGATTGTGGGTTGGTTTTTTTTTTTGGCATAAGGGTAATAAGTAGTAGATAAATAGATCAGGCCTGGTTATGTAGGAATGGAAGAAGCAGCAGCCATGAGGTGGGGGGAAAAAAGCCAAAGTTATTTTACTCAATAGTTTAAGGAGAACATTGCAAATGTAAAGCGGAACAGTTGCTCTTCTGAAGAGTTTAAGTTGCAAATAGTCTAACCGTGTGTTTCCTAAGGGGTGGTAAAATGCAGTATTGAACGTGTTAAGGAACAGGGTCTAATGAGAGCATGGCCTTTGCTAAAATGAGAAGTTAAAGCCAAATAGAGAAGCCAACACCAAGGATGATAGTTGGCTGGGAATTTGGATGCTGCAGGTCAGGATATTCTAGAAAAACTTGTTGGACTCTCCTTAGGCTTTTCTGCAATAGCAAATGTCAGCAGTGCTGAAGCACGCTGAAATTTAGGGGTGCAAGCAATAGGGAATGCCAGCACTCTCTGGTGGTTTGTTTCTCTAGAGTTTCTCACTTGTGATAAAGTACATGGTCTTTGAACATCAGTGGCTTATTTTCCTCTTCTTTCTGTCCCCATTTCCTCTGTAGTTAATCTTTGAAGTTTTTCTGCTTAGGAGCGATGAATTTGAATTTAGGAGTGTGCTACAATCACAGTACAGTTCTAGTTTGCAAATATATTGCAGAACCAAACACTGAGGCTGTGGTTGGTGCTCCCCCCAGCAAGCCCCTGGGTCAATATCTCCAAAAGTCCTGTTTCTGGAACCTTATTATCTGAATTATGTTGGAAAAGATCAACAAAAATGACAGGAATCGTCGATTAAAAAATTATCGAGCTAAACGTGTACTCTATGTGTTATGACTGTTGGAATAGATTAGGAGATGCAAATCTAGAAATATTTGCAGGGCTTAAATGTTGAAAAGAGGAATTAAATATTTAGTTATGGCTCCTTCATAATATCTTGGGAGTACTGGAATGAAGCTAATAATGGATCAGCTTAAACAGTATCTAAGGAATTACTGCTGATGAGATAGTGCAGGTTGTGGAAGAGTCTCCTGAGGGGAATGAAAGCCCAGGCAGTTGGGAAGAGCTAATTCCTTTGAAGAAAGTCATTACGGGAAGTGATCTTGCTTGAATGGGAAGCTGAGACTAGACCTGGGTGACTTCTAAGTAGCTCCTGTGCTTGCTGCTCCACCCCCGACCTCCTCTGCAGTGGTTTTTGCACAGCTTTATACACAGGAGAGAGAATAAACAGGGTATACGGTCTTTAAAATGGGATCTTGCCACTTTCGTCTATCGAGCAAGATGTACTGGGGAGGGAGAGCCCCAAGTGCGGAGCTGTATCCTTGTCCCGGTGAGCCGCGAAACTGGAGCAGACGTGACCGCTGCAGAAGGAGCTCAGCAAAATACTGGCTTCCCATTAACTGAAGAGTTAATGGCTGGGGCTGACAGTGAATCTTGCATAAACCATCAGAGATCGGGAAGCCCACGTATAGCCTCTGTTTACATGTGCTTATTTTTCTGTCCTTTTGGTGCTTTAATGGAAATACTTCAAAAGTTTTTCAGGCCTGTGGGATTTGTCACAATTGCTACCTTGTTTCCTCTGTCCCCCCCCCCGGCATTGAAGAACAAAGGCCTTCCAGTGCCAGTGGGGCTGGAGCACAGTGGCAGCGTGGGCACGTGTGGGGCAACGAATTAAACTGGGCTCACTTATGATTTCTAATCTCCAAAACTTTATGATCTTAAACATTTTGAACTTAAAAAACTGGGTTTAGAATAGTGTTTCCTAATGAATTTCTTTCAGTATTATCAAACACGTTGCCAGGTTACCCACACGTGTTATATCACTAAAATAATGAACAATAAAATACTTTCAAACTCTGCCTTTTGTTGAGAGCTCCCTGAGACCAGCAGAGAAAAAGGTAACAAGTCTCTCTATATTGTAGCTTTCCCGATGAAAGGAAGCGAGAAAAAGGTGAGTCTGTCAATTTCTCAGGCTTTGTTTATTTGAAATTAAGACCAGTTTTGAAATAAATGGGATTAGCACTCAGCTCTTTTAACCTAACTGAGCTCCTGGACTCGAAGACTCTTAGAAGTCTGAGTATCTGAAAGGCAGGTATTGTTGGTAAGAACAGCTGACTGAATTGAAGAGCAAAGTCCTCTGTTTTGCAGTAGCTATGAATACAAAGCCAGGGTTATTTATTGAGAGAGGGTTTCTCAGAGTTATCTAACAGAAAGAGAGTGTACATGGCACTTGGCATTTTAATTGCTGATGGGCTGAAGTTCTTATTGTTGAAGACTTAGACACTTCAAATATTGGCTTTATGAAGACTCCTCTCTAAAGAGCTTATATTGTAAATTCAAAGCAGCAGCGAGATACAGAACCTGGGGTACACCCATCATTTTTCTGTATGCCTACACATTTGAAAGATATTTGTACTTGGATATCTGAAGTCATTTGTTGTTGAATCCAGATTGCTTGTATGTGTCTCAGTTGAGGAAAAGAATGACAGAACAACAGCTTTATGGATTACTTGTGGGGCTAATAGATCTGTGAGGTCAGGCACATTTTTTTTTTTTCTGAATTTCAAACTTGAGGACCTTCTGCCCCAAAAGACAAGGGCACTGCAGGGAAAAAATGTGATTTCTTTGAATTGCATTTTGCTGTACACGAGAGGTTAAGTCAGTACTGTCTTTATGACTTGGAGTAAAAGAACAGAGAGTAGAACAGAGCAGGAGTAAAAGAACAAACCAGAAGAAACAAGATATTAAAAGCAAACTATCATTGTGACTAAAATCCAAGAGTCCTAGAGAAACTTCATGGTGTCATAATAGTTATAACAAAATTCCAGGCTGTCATTCAAATCAACTTGGTTGAGCCTGAGGTTATATTTTATGTTGGTTTTGCTACATTTTCTTAAAGGCTGGCATCAGAAACGTGTAAGAGGGTTTTCACGTGTGGATATCTTAAAACTTAGCTGTGCAGGACTAGTTCCTACTGGTAAGACCATTACTGAGCCTGGTCTGACACTCCATCTATGCAGGCAAAGCAGGAAAGTCATTGTTGACGTAGTCTGCTAATAGAAGCTTAAATATTTTTCAAGTGATTATGTGATTGTTGACCATGGTGTGTGTGGATACAGTAACTTTTTTTAAAGCTATCTGTTGCTGACGATTTATACGTTTGCTGTTGTGGCTACCTACTAGATGCGATCTGAGGTTTTGGGAGGTGAAATCTGCCTGTAATGCTATTAAAAACACAAATTTAAAAGCCAGGTCAGGTACTTGATTTAATGTACTGACCAGCCTGCATGTGTTACCGTGAGTGTGCATAGTTTCCCCCCAAAAGCTAGTTATCATTTGGCAGAAGACAGCACAAGGACACCTGTATGCTGATTTACCAGGAGAGCCTTACTGCTGTAGATTAAACTACTGCTTTTCAGTATTGTTGGTAAAATTTATTTTTCTGGCTAAAGGCAGTTAATCTAGGTTGTCCTTCATACAAGAACTGATGTGTGTGCACTAGTATATAAGCTCAGCGAATATTTCTGTTTCATGAGATGTATGAGATTTCCCCTGTTTCTGCATTCTCTGTCACTGGGTTTACTATTCTGGTTTCAGCTGCACTGTGAAGGAAGTTCTGGGAGTAGCAGAACTCTCTCATTTAACTGTTTGCAAAGTTTGACAACGCTGCTTATAAAACCGGTATCACAAAAGGGAACGTGGATATCCTTGTAAGTCTGCACTAGCTAATTATTAAGATTACATTGATCACAGAAAACCTTATGCCCACACACAATGTGCTTTATGACAAAACTCTCTTTTAAAGTACCAAGTATGCGCACAGTTTTTTTTCTCTTCCTGAGATACAGTCGCAATTGTATTCATAGAAAGCTGTTTCTTTTAACTTCAGTCCCCAGGAATTTTGTTCTGCTGTTTTCTCGTCTGGCTCCTTGAGGTGAAACTTGAGAGATTGCGCATCCCGTCTGGCAGCCAGTCCGCTCCCATCTAGCAGCTTTTGAATCTGTTGGCCTACGTCAGCCGGATTTGACAGCTTGGTAGAGATCTCGAAGATAATGAAGATGTGTTGTTCGGAGAGAACGGGAGGCTGTAAAAGAGTCTGCAGAGCTCTCCTGAACGCAGGGGAGGCTGCAGCCCCTATCAGCTATCAGAGAATCCACCTAGAAATCTCCTTGCAAACTAAGTACAAAGGGCATCCCATTGCTGTTGTGCTGCTTGGTGTACAACGTGGAGTTGTTCACTTTTAGACTATATTAGTGTAAACATGGCTTCAGTCATTTAATTATGGGCTTGTAGCCACATCGGTCAACAGCACGTGGTCACTTTGAGCTCAGGATATGTTGGGCTATTGCCCTGCTATGGAGACAACTGTGATTTTTATACGGTGTCATCATGTAGTATCGGTGACTCAAGCCACAGTGGATTCCCGAAGTCTTGTGATTAAATCAGATTGCTTGACTTGTTCTGAATTTAGGTCTCAGCCAATATTATATTTAAATTACTTGTTATTGACATTTGTGGAAAAAAAAATTACTTTAACCCAAAGGGTAATGAAGGTGTTTTATATACAGACCACCATATTTGTGTTTTTAACTGCGCCTACATATGGAATCACATTTAAAAAGAGTACTTTCTACAAAATGATTCAAAAAGCATTGAAGAAGTTAAAAAAACAGAAAACAAAAGCAAACAAAAACGTCTGCATAGGAAAGAGAAATTGTTTGATATTTGAGATTGCACCAACTTTACTTTTCCTGTAGTTACAGAAAGTAACAAAGAATTTCTTGTATAGTAGGGTTTTTGTTTGACTTTTTTAAGCATACGCTTGAATTGAATGTTCCCCTTTTAAGAGTTACTCAGACAAAGGGAAGTGCTCTTGGTCTGTGTAATTCAGTGGGGCATCAGGGCAAACGTACAGCTAGTGTGTTACCAAGCTACAAGAAAAAGTCAGGTTCTTTCTGTGGCACACTTTGTGCTTGTTTTTCAGTTAAATCTACCTTGAAGTCTTCTGGTCATTAGGCAACCCTTGTGCTTTCACTTTGTGACCCCAGAAATACCTGAGTAGTGAAAAGCAGAGTGATAAAATAAGAAATTTGTAACATTGTGCCTAAAATGTGAATATAAGAAGTATCAGGCACTTTGCTGAAAAGAAAAGCCATTGAGCACAGTTGAGTTGCTTTTACAAGTGCTCAGACTATGGTTTTGAGTAGTCGAAAACCAAAATCGCACATCTGCTCTTCAGTGTAATCACTTCCTAATAGACATTCCATTAGGTGTCTACAGTTAAGTGAATTTCCAAGAGTATATTTTACAGACAGCCTTTCCATTTTGACACAGAGATGTTCCGCAGGCAGTTGAGGCAGTGCCTGTGCCCTTGTCCCCGCAGCCTTGGAGGTCCGCTGAAGTGCTCTTTTGAAGCACTGTTTGGGAAAACTGGTTGCGCTTTCTGTCCTGTCCTTTTCGGTTTTCCCCTCCCGCCCCCCAGATGAAACACATCTCGTTCTTTCTGTTCTCTTTTCAGATTCGTGTCTGACGTGTTATGGTAATCACAACTGATTCCCATAGTATCAATCTGATGGAAAACAGTATCATGATTTTCTAATGGGATAAGCTATGATAAATGCTCTAGTGTCTGAATAATGAAGAACAGATTAATGAAAAGCCACTCTTTAAAAAACTTAAGCGTCCACTGAAGAGCCTTAGAGATGAATTCGGTAAAACATCAAACACATTTTGCATCTCTGTATTAGGGATTTTTCTAAAGCTTCCCTTGTTGATTTATAATTGAGGTGACAGCGCTTTTCCACACTCTTCTGCCTTCTCTCTGTGGGAGGATCTTCACAAAAATCTTGTGGAGGACTGGGTGAGTGACGTAATGATCAAGGGTCATTGAAAGTTGCCTTGAAATCTGGAGGTACCGCTAACATTTGGTTGCCTGTAGTATGATATTGACTGAGTGCCCATGAATGTGCAAAAACTGCTCTGGTCTTTGCTCTGAAAATAAGCAGGGAATATACGGGAAGTAAGGAAAAAAACTTGACATAGAGATATCTACACTGCAGCTTTTTCCATGAAGCTGCTGTGTTTTGACACAGCTGCTGAATCATCTTCAGTTTGGGGCAGTTCTTCATAACCCATGTGTCCCTTGTGATGAAGAGAAATTATTAAAACTTTGCCCAAGTAAACCATTTATCAAATTATCCCATTACAAGACAAGTATACTGTGCCCTTGCGATTAATTACTAGATGACTAGCTGAATTTAGCCATAGCAGAGGGTTAATAATAGCACTGGGCTGATGTATTTCCTGGTGTCTGTGCCAAGAAACTTGCGTGCTTGATCACTTCGTAGTTTGGTTAGGGGCCACGGGATCACGGGTTCTAAGTTTCCTTCCCGTGTGATGCTGGAACTCCACGTGGTGTATGAAAGAGCAGGGAGAGCAGCCCAGAGGCTGGCCCTAAACACTGCTGTGGGAGCAGATTGGGCTTCGGGGGAAGCAAGCTTTCTTAAATCATCAAAGCGTTAATTGTGAACAAGTTTTGGCAGCCGGCCACTTCATGTTGCTTTGTGATGACAGGGGTGGAATTTGCAGGGGCAGAGTCTTTGGTTAGTGGCTGGGGCTTGTCTCTGGGCTGAGATAGGGCTGGTGGTTCCAAGGGATGCTGGAGGAGCAGCTGGTTGCAGTAGGGTTCTCCTAGCCCTGAAGGTTCTTGGAAGGGTACCCAACACTGCAGTGCAGCTGTTTACAGCCTGAACCTTTAATTAAGGTGGAACTTGCAATCAAAACTTTTTGAAAGGGACTCAGCCCCTGCTGAACTGCATTAAATGAGTGCCTGGAAATAACTGGCATCATGCAAGCAATTGGTTTTTTATGAGATCCTCTCAAACTCTTTATGTGCACAATAAATTATACCCAGCTGTCTCATATTAAAATGAAGCTTTAGCGTTTGATTCCTGTTAGTTCTTTTCACTTCTCTCAGGTTGGCTTATTGATTCTGATCATAGTATTCCTGTTTCAGGTTGCCTTCTCCCTATCCCTTCCCCTACGAAAACGCAATATTTTATTTATGAATCTTTTTTATTGGCTAGTGCTTTACAAGGTAGTGTGGTTTTGGTTTTTTTCCTCATTCTTTAATAATGTTTAGTAATGTTATCAGTGTTATCACAAAAATTAATGACTGCTGGCTTCTCAGGATTTTGTGTAGTTCATATATGGGTGTTAGACTTTTGTACCAGAATGTAGACTTTTTGTAAACATTTTGTATCAGTTTTCCATTATTGAGTATCTTTAGGTTTTGTAATATGGAGAGTTGGCTAGGTCTGGGAAAGAAAGCACCAACATATTTTATTATTTCCCCTTGTACACCTCAAGCATGAAGAAGTTCAGGCAAAAAAGAAGTAATTCTGGCCCAAACTTCTTCATGCCTAGAGCCCTTCCATGCTTCCTAGAGGAAGCAGGGTACAAAATATATTTGAAACAAATTTTCGTAGTAAGATAGACCATTTAATTGGGCCACATTACTGATTATACCTTTGCTGAGCAAACAGTTACAGACAGGTAGAGACTGTTGAGGAAGCAGGATGAATGGTAGCCATCCACAGGCTGCATTACTGCGATACCAAAACCTATTTCCTGCTAAAAAAATACCTTTGGAAGCTTCTCTGTTTCCTTGTTTATTACGCATAGCTTTATTTTAGTATTTCAGTCTCTTAACTGTATACCTAGTAAAAACTACTAAGGATGTGGAAACGACTAAGAGGCATCACTTAAGGCATGTCTTTAACGTTTTTTCAATGGTAGATCTAAATTCAGTTGTATAATTAATGCTGTAATTATTACAATTATATATTTTATTAGCTTAGAAAATAATTTAATGTGTTGATATTTAAATAAGCACTTTTATTTGCCTAATCTTTATTCATTAATGTAGGTTTTAAAATGGGGTTTGCTTTTCTTTAGAATTTCTGCTGGAAAACTGAATGTGAATAGAGGGTAGCTGCACAGTCAGCCGAGGAACATAGAGCTGGGGGATCCAGTGCACCACGAGGAAGAAAATGTCACGCTAAAATCCTGAACTTGGGTCTCCTATTACTAGGGCGAAGTTTCTCTTTTTCATTTTTTGGTTGGTGCAAGCGGGGATCCGGTAATCGCTGAGATACCGTGCAATATGGTAAAGCAGCACTTTATTGCTTTAAAGCCCTCTGCTTTCCTTTGCACCAGTAAGGCATGCCAGTTTATCTGGTGACTTAGCAGATGGTTTTGGAACAGGCGTGTCTGTTAGCATTTGGGGAGCGAGGTTTTGTATGGTGTATATAGCAGTCTTCCTCTCCTGGCTTTTTTTTTTCGTGTACATGTTTTTAATAAATAGCACAGGAGATGTTATGCTCAAGGTTGTCATTCAAGAGCAGCTTGTATTACTCTTGTGACTAACTATAATGAAATCCCACCTCTAGCAAGCAGGTTGACACATGCTGGTTTTAGACGCTAAGCTAACGATTTTTTTATGATAGTTTTGAAAACGTTTGGAAAACAACTGATGTGAAATAGCTGTGGGTGCATGAAAACACTGCTGCGGAACTGGACTTTCTTCCTGGAATCCCTTGGTAGCAGAACCTCTCTCCTGCGCTGCCATGGTCCATCACAGCTCAAAAAATATGTTGGATACCTCATTTCTAATATATTCTAAAATACTGGGGTTTTGTGGTTTAAATATTTAGTCCCTGTTACCTAGGCTATATGGGTAAATGGGGGCTGCTGGTACTAGGATGGTGGTAAGAGGCCAGGGCTTATCTTGTAATGTTCTGTTTCGCAGTTCCTTAGAGCCACATAATTGACTTCACTGGGCTTTGGATCAGAGTACTTCAAATTAGGAACAAACCTCTTAATTGACTTGCAGAGTCAAACTTCTGAAGCAGGTTTCCCCAAGCTGCCACTCTATTTGTAGATGAAGGGATTTGGAGGCAAGCCCAAGTACTTCAAATATATCCCAGAGCAATAAGTAAACATTGGTCACAACAAATGAAAAAAGGAAATAAAAAATGAATTGACTGTGGCAAGCAACTTAGCGAGTGGAGATATGACTGTGGATTTTTGTGATATGTTTTATTTACAAAACTCAAGTCTCGTTTTTCTTTCAGGGAGAAAGACCTAAATGCAAAGTTTATTATTTCAATGGAAAAAAATAAAACGACAATCACAAACTTAAAGGTGAGTAAACACAATTTAAAAAAGGAAGTCCTGACTGAATAGCTGCCAAAATATGACTGGACAAAACAGCGGTGCTCACTGCGCTGTGGAGAACAGCCCTTAGTTTTTAAAATACAGTGTTGAAGTAGTCCTTTGGGGAAACAGGTTAAACTTGCCGTGGTTTTCTGAAAACCACTCTATAGACTGTATCTCACACGTATTTTGATGGTTTATCACTCTGGTCATTAATTAGCTGGAAGATGAAAGCCAACAATAGAATAGAGGTACATGCCTGGTAGCTATTAAACCTTTGCTTTATCTGTAGAAGAAGTTTTCTGGAATTCCCGTGAAAATAAACCAAACCTAAAGTATCCATCCCTTGTTACAATATTTTGATGGTAGATTTTAACATTTCTCTCAGCAAGAGAAACCATGCACAGCAAATAGGTTTTTGCAAGATAGTTTCCAATGACAAATGTAGGAAAAGGAATTTCAGTGTGTAGTTTGTTTAGACTGATTCAGATCCCAGTGAATATTGCTGAAATATGGTGCTAGCTGTCATGTCTTGAGCATGATGATAGCTTAAGCAGCAGGTATGTAGCACCATTTAAATTACGACTCTGCACTGAAATGCTGTTCACCGTGCAAAAGTCTCTCTGGCTCCTATTAATTATATGTATAGGATAATCCCTTATTATAATCTGAATTTCATATACAGGACTGATTTAACTAAACGTAAATATTGTGACAGAAATGTACTGTGGGTGTTAGGAGCAGTAAGCTAAAATCCAAATAATTCTTTCTGTGCTGTCTTGTAATGTGACTGTCCTTCAGGCTGAAGGGTATATCTGTTGCTAATTTTTTCTCTGTTGTTAGAGTAATAGGCTAACCTGTCATAAATTCCTAAATGTGTATAGCCTTTTTTAAAATTTGCATTCTGATTATTTATTCTAAAATGTTTTTAATTACTTCATCAGGATGTATTGTACCAGTTCTCTCTCTCTCTCTTTTTTT
>VYZM01000838.1:278-16945 GCA_013398915.1 Dromas ardeola | reverse complement strand
TTGAGCAATGATTTTTTTTTTTTTTTTTTTTTAAAGCTGTGAGCTTTATGGTTCATAGTAATAGGATGCTAACAATAAATGTTAAACATGGCTTAGATGTCCATGTTCAATATTCTGCTGTTACAGTGTGTCCCACAACCCCGGACTGTCTTCTTCACCCCTACTGTCAGGAATGCTGACTTCTCTTGCTCAGCCACAAAAATATTGTTGTCCCTGGCTCAAGTGTTGTTTTAATTCCAATGTATGCAGCACATTGAAAACAAAAGGAGTTTCCACACCATGGGAGTGCAATTTCCAAACAAATGCTGCACAAGCTATTGTTTTGCTTGTGTTATTCATTTCATATTTAATTGGAAGACTTTGTAGTTAAGCTCTTATCAAGTTGCTGCAGAATTTCCAGTTTACTGCACTAGTGGCACAGAAGAAGGGTGTCTTTGATTCACATTCATCTTGCCATGGAATAAAATTCATCTTGATTGTTGGTAATGCGGTTGCCTAGTGCGCTTTGTTCATGATTGTTATATTTTTCCTTTTGAAAGGCAGAAAAATAATAAAGGGAAGTTTGTCTAATGCTACATGCCCCATTAATATGCCTTGTAGATGTAAAATATGCTTTAGTATTCAGAAATTAGAGTGGGAGTGGCAATTTACCATCAAGCTACTTAGTTGGTATTCATGGAAGAGAAACAAATAGAATTTTGATGAGTTTATTGCCCTTTTGTGATAAACGAGTGTCCCAGTCATTTGGTTCTGACAAAGTCCCAACCTAACGATGTCTTTTCTTCTACATGTGTGTTAAGCCTCTGTGTTCAGACAACACTGACTGTAACTATCCTATGCAAGGTGTACATAAATGTACCTATGCAAATACACGATTTTTTAAAAGGGAAAACGTGGTCAAAACAGTAGTGCGTAAAGACTTGGTCCAGATGGCGAGGTAAAAACTTGGACATAGGGAAAGGGAAAAGAGGGGGAAAAAATAAAGGAGCAGTTACTCAGGAGGGAGAATTCCGTTAAGATGCTCCTTTTCAAGTGACAAGTGAAAAGGAAATTGTGCTTTGGCTGATCTTTATACTCCTCTTCTTTGAGAAGTATAACAGGTTACAGCATTGTAACTCCTTTGCTCAAGGGAAGGTCAAGTATTCCAAAGGCACGCTTGCAACTGAGCATTAATGATTAAAGAAATTACCCAACACTCCTCCAGGGGAGGAGTAGCATGATTATACTGTGTGTGTGCCATTCACTATTAATTATGATTTGTACACCTTGATTAATATAAACCACGTATACTGTGGACAGGTAGCCAAATTAGGTGAAGCATTTATGAGATTTTTTTGAAAATCATGTCTGGATTGGGAGACCCGGATTAATAGTTTCATTGAGAGAAATGGTGCACCAAGTGTTAACGCCTTGCCCAGTGGGACAGTGGGGGTGTGGATGGAAATGAGGGGTAATGATAACGAAAGGTCAGGAATCTGGGAGGGATACTGGAGCCAGTATTGCAGAGGAAGGTGATGAAGGCATCTTGTGAGAGCTGAAGTTATTAGGTGAGAAGAGATTCCAAATTATGGGGTGTGGAGGAGGGATCATTACCAGTTTGTAAATGTCGAGGGCAAAAGAGAAGGGGCTAGCTGAGGAAAGAGGGTCACTACCACGTAGAAAACATGTTTCCATGTTTGCCAGCCTAAAAGTAATGGTATGTAAAAGCTAGTTAGGGAGGAAATATGGAGAAAATAATGGCCCATTTTCTTACACTTGGTTAAAGCGGAAAAAACCAAAACCAACCAACCAAACCCCTCCAAAAACTCAAACCAAGAACCTGACAGGATCACCGAAACATTTCTGTTTGAGAAGGGGCTGGAAGCTTGCAGAATATGGTGAGTTGGCAAAGTCACAATAAAGAAAAGTGAATGAGGTATCTGAGATTAGCGGAAAGAAATTGGAGCTATAGAAAGAAGGGAGTGTTGTGTTTTGTTTTGTTTTTTTTAATATACTTCTGCATGTCAGGTAGATCTCTCACAGAAAAAGAAGTAGAAAATACACTCTTGGCAGTGCTGTAAACTAAATACAGTAGTAAAATTTAGAATTTAATTTGAAGTCCTATTTCCCTGTGCCATAGTAAATATCATTGGTTGATGCCCATCTTATACTTTGGTAGTTTATTGTTTAATACTTGCCATGCTGGACTGATGACAACTTTTTTTCCCCAAGCTTCTGTCATCTTGAAAAACTTCCTTTGTTTTTAGGTTTTCAAAAATCTTGGTACGGATGTGCTTAAATCTGCTTTTGAAGGTTATAATGCTTGTGTTTTTGCATATGGACAGACTGGATCTGGGAAGTCCTACACCATGATGGGAAATGCGGTATGTTGCATTGTGCAAATGTGCATTTTTATTCTGTAGCAATACATTGAAATTATGCTATTGCAAAATAATGTTTTTATGGAATTATTATTGCTGATCCTGTCTGTATGCGACTAACCCCTGACGTATCGTATGTTATATTAGTAATCGGAGGTTTTAGAAGCTTTTTCTTTTATACGTAGATATTTACAGTTGGAAGAAGTGTTCCTAAGTGATCCTATATTATGTTGGACAAAAAGCAATAATTTTTGTTGAGTTACAAAACCAAAAATTTCAAATGTTACCGCTGATTTTCTATGTCCAACTCGAGACAAAAAAGAAGATACTGATTTTGAGAACGTGAATGATCGTCTCTTTCTGAAGAGATCTGTTTTCTATGCCTCTTCTGAAGGGTCAGGAGATTAAAATAGGTCCTTCACCCCTGTTTAGGGAAGGCTATCAAGTGAGGAGTAGAAACTGGGGGTGAAAGTTGCTAAATGTAAGTTTCAGCAAACCATTGAGATCATACTGTAACTTTAATTTTAAAGATTAAGTCCTGTTGAGCGCTGCAGTGAAGACCATGGAAAAGGAAGGTATGGTAGGAGGGACACTTGGCGGTTTGTGAATGAAGAACTTTCTTGCAGTTGCTTCCATGACTGCCCAAGGACAGAAAGAACCCACTGAATTGTTGGGAGTGGAGCACTTTAAAAGGGCAGACTGATGAAGCCTGTTTGCTTCTACAGCTTTCATTCTCTTTTAATCCTTGGGGGAAAAAGGATTCAGCGTGTCTTCTCCCGGCAGAATGGAACAGGGGAATATTGCTACTTGTCCTTCCTCAGATAGATCACTCTTTTGAAATGTGGTAAGATTGGCCACTTTGTACCTCCCTTAGCTTAGGAGAGTAAATTAGCTGTAAATCTTTTTCTTTCAGTTGTCACAGAATAAGTAGGTTTATATTTAACTTCGATATGGTAAGCAGAATAGACTTTTGTAACCAGAAAAGATCTTATGACCTAGATGTGGATTTCTATTTCAGAAATTTATAAAAGTGACATTTTTATGAGACTGCCTCACTATATGTAATGACCGTAATCATCAAGACATTTTGCAAATGAATAGGTGCTGAAGTTTGTTTGACACTATTCAATAATAAAGGTCTAATCTTCTTGCCATGATACATAAATACTTTAATCTGGCTTTGGTACAGAGCGTGTATAAAATATACTCAGCCGCCAAGTTAAATGCTTGAAAATTGATGGCCCTGTCAGAGAGACTACAGTGCTATAAGAAAATTTGAATTGGAAATAAATTTTCTTTTTTCCTTACTTCTCCTTAAAAAAGTATGAATCCTATTCTCATTTTGCTTTCAATATCTGCTGCTCTTGGCTCTGGAAGGCTTCTTCTGCAATACTGTGTGCAGCAATCATTTCAAGAAATATGTGGACCAGTTATAATCAGTCTTGAGCAGAGATACTGAAATGATCAGAGATCTATAAAATATGATCTATCAGGAAAGTCAGACTTGCGTACGCAGAGAAAGGAAGACTGTGGAAGAAAGAAAGTCTTCTAAGACGTGAAAGGTTGCCGCAGAAAAGAAAGGAATAATTTGTTCCCTGTGTCCAAGGTAGATGGGTAAGAAACAGTACATTTAAATTGCAATAATGAGTTTTCTGGCTAGATAGCACAGAAGGAAGACAGGCCTTTAATGAGAAAATTAAGTTCTGAATGAACTACCTCTTTTAGTTCTGCAGATTTCCATGACTGGAAACTCTGTAACCCAGAAAAAAATCTGTCAGAGATGTAGTTGATCCTGCCCTGGAGCTGTAGGGAGTGAAAAGGGAGAAAATGTTTAAATATAGTTTCTAATAAAGAGTGTATATTCTGTAAGATGTATATTTTACTGATGAAGTACGCTGGGAACTGTGTGTTCTTCCTTCTCATCACTGTATTGCTATGGTTGAAGTTACTCAATTAGAGCTAGTATGTCCCATTTTAAGACTCCCTTTGCTGTTGCTAAATTATGTCAGACACTAATGTCTTGCCTAAAACTTTGTGATGGATCTTTCATGTTTTTTCCTCGAGCTTTAATTAAAACTATTCAGGTGTTTCCAAGCATGAGATGAAAGAAAAGTCTTACTTTTTCCTCTTTCTGTGTTTTTTTTTTTTTTAAAGTAATAAAAAAAATATGAAGGGGAAATTCCAACACTGAACCCTGAAACTTTATCTGGAGTAGAGATTGACATATATTGGAAAAGGCTGCTCCTTTGTTCGCAAAGGCAACTGTCTCAAAAAAAGCCCTACTAAGCTGCAAGTTTCTCCCTTTTTCTAGGGGTGGGGTTTTTTTTATTTTATTTTTTTTTATTTTTTAAACCAAGGTGCAGCCAGGTGAAGGGCTAGGTATGATGGAAGGAGAGAATAGATTATTATTTCAAAGAATGAAGCCTGGTTTGAGAAGGACGGAGAGGCTGTGATTAAGAGGAGGAAGAAACTGGAAAAGGGCAAAATGGAGGGATAGAGTATGATTACGAAAAAAAAAAAGGGACTGGATGATGAATAAGGAATTCTATCTGGGCAAAGGAAAGAGGAAGAGGAGCTCAGAGATGCCACCTAGAAGACGACTGTTGGGCCAGAGAATGGGGTGGGAAGCCGAAGAATGAGGACAGAGGAGACCAGCACAGGAGCAGACTGGAGTGGGCTTGGGCAAAAAGGGTCATATTTTATGTGGGAGTTTGAGTAGAAGAGAAATCTTTGTCCATGGAACACTCGCCCTGCCAGAGTCTGGTGCAGAGTAGTGCACAGTCTTTGTGTTTTCCTTTGCTGCCAGATACCTGTAGAACACCACCAGGAAAGCTCGCTTGCGTGCCTGGACTGCCTGGGCTTTGCTTATGTTGGATGTTGGGTCTGGTTTGTCCTAAGATGCCTCCTGCTTAATTACAAGGCCCCTAAGTCTAAGCAAGAACATTTCTTGCCTCAGCGGTGCATAGAATTAGAATTAGTCCATTGCATCAAATCTCTTAGGCGTTTTTGGACGGGAGGCAAATTATAGCTGACAGACTGTTTTGTAAAGCTGCTTCTGAGTTTGCGGCTCTCAGCCCAAAGCTCATCTGTATGTATGTGTTCCTCTCCCTTTATTCCTGGGAGCCACGTTCACTCATTTCCGCTCTGAAGGAGTTAGCTGCTGTCCTCCTGAAGTGGTGGGCAGGAGGTGTGCTCGGCAGGTAGTTGGTGATTTAGCTAATCAGACTCGGTGGGAATGGGGCAGCTGGGAGCAAGCAGCCCCTTGGCAGCTGGGACCAGAGCTGCGTGGCGCTCTCCTGCTCCTCTCTGCTGCTGGGGAAGACCCTGGCTTTGACTCACTGCCTGCCTGCTTGGCTGGAAAGGGGTCTCCCTGGAGCAAGGGGAAGAGGAAAGCTGCATGCAAAGTCTCTGGGTATCTCAGATGAGTTAGCTGCTGCCTTGCAGTCTGGCATGTATTTGACATTGGTGGCGGAGCAGCAGCCTCCCTGGGATGAGCATCAATTCTCGAGTGTCAGCTTAACTGAAAAGATGACATGCTGCTGGCTGCTGCGTTAGCTGGGGTGGCAACGACCCTGTAATGGATAGTTGCACCCCTGCTAATACACCATGTCTGTGGGGATCTGTGAGGAGGAGTATGGTTTTTTTTCAGTTTGCTTTGTTAAACCAACCGAGCACATTATGCATAAAAGCTCTTTAACTGCAGAGTCGAACATTCAGGAGTTAAATATCAAATTTAATTTGGCTGCATTGTGGGATATGCTGAACATAGTTTGAATTTTTGATTTATCCAAAGGACCTGCTGCATCTTTCAAGGCATGTGAGCTTGGGACTGGGGATTTGAATGAGTGGCTCATGGATGCATGTATATGGCTCTTGTCCCGTTCTCTGCAGGTGTTGCCAAGTCTGTAGTGAAATGAGGTAGAAGGAGAAGTTAGAAAACATAACATTGAGATAAGGCAGTTTGTATCTTGCTCTGGGGAGCCAGTTCCTGCCTTAAGCAGTTGGGGTTCTTTGAACTAAGTGAGAGGGGTGAAATGTATCCCAACAGCAAAGAATTGCAGCTCGTGTACACATGCCAACGCACACACGAGGATTACCGTGGCAAGATGACAGCAGGTAAATAAATGGCAACAGAGTGTTTGCTGAAAAGTTTTCATTTTTCTCCTTTTCTGGATTTGGAACTCTTACTAACTCTTAGCGGTCTTGGGTTCTATTTTTCGAAATACATTGTGCATGCATATACAGCCTTGGAAATAAGAATTGTTGTTATTGCAGGGTGATGCAGGTTTAATACCTCGAATTTGTGAAGGATTATTCAGCAAAATAAGTGAAAAAACAAAGCGGAATGAGGCATCCTTTCGAACAGAAGTCAGGTAGGTCTTGACGTGTTAATAGTTTGTTGGTTATCAAACTTGTTTCAGTTACAACCACCCTGTTTTGCTTATCTCTGAGGGAAGTGTGTGTTTTTCAAATAACTTTCCATGCTTGGCCTCAGTCCTATAATTGATTTTTGTTGGCAGTCGTAGTCAAAATGCGCAATACTTCTAATTTCAATCCAACAGCTGTGCGTTTTGCTTTATTTAAATGATAGTGAAAATGCCTTTGCTACTAGACAGCATCTTCCTTATTTTTACCCTTTATTTTAGGCTGACGTTGAGAGATCTTGATCTTGCTAATGTCTGCTTCCTTTCTACTTCTTGCTTTTTTGGCTTTTTGCCTTATGATACAAGTACGCTGCAGTCATTACTATCTTAAGCCAACTTTGGATCCATTTGCTTCTCCAGCCATCTTGCTTTCAAGCACGGTGTTAACGTGGCTTTCCTTTTTGTAAAGACTCTCGAATCAATCAGGTTTTCTAATCTTTTTTTTCTTTCAGTTACCTGGAAATTTATAATGAACATGTGAGAGACCTTCTCAGACGGAAGTCATCAAAAACTACTAATTTACGAATACGAGAACATCCAAAAGAAGGGCCATATGTTGAGGGTAAAAATGCTTTCAGTGTTTTGCACTGGATATTTTATTACCTTTATATATTCTGAAATTTCATGTCTGATTGCATAGGGCATTTTTATTTTTTAAAATATAAATGATGAGGGATGCAGTGCATTCCTTTGATACAGAAACATTAAAGAATAGCCTCTCATTTTGTATCCCCACTTGCTTTCCCAATTCTAAGATTATTATACAAATACAGGTTTTTATCTGTAAATTTATAACACATTTGGGAATAATGTTAAGAGATGCAATTGGTTTTAAGAATTTGTTGACTATCACTTATAAATCTTTAGTGTTTCAATGGAAAGAATGTATTAGGATCTAATTGTCTTAATCTGTCCTCTACCAGGGAAGGTTTGTGTCTCTTGGGGGATTATGTTTATGTTATTTCACTAAATACTTTAGTAATATTGCATACTTTTTTCTTAATATACTGTAAATGTGAAAGTTCTCCATTGTTCACGAGGCCTCATTCCTTTCCTTAGGTGATAAACAAGTATGACAATAAACACTAATTGCTGCAATACTTTGCAGTAGTGAGAGTAATGTGAATCTTTTTGTAAAGAAAATCAAGTGCACAACCGAGCATACTGTAACACTCTGCTTTTCTTTAGATTTGTCTAAACATTTAGTGCAAAATTTTACTGATGTAGAGGAACTTATGGATGCAGGAAATATTAATAGAACAACGGCTGCAACTGGAATGAATGATGTCAGTAGCAGGTCACACGCCATTTTCACAATCAACTTCACTCAGGTAACAAAACAACCCCCCCATCTTAATGTGTTTACATTCAGTAATTCATGTGATAATTAAAAAATAAGGTTTTCAAATAAGCAAGTATGGGTAGATATGACTGTGTTGTTGCTTTGCGATAGGGAAAGTTAAAAGTGTGAAAATACCGTTTTCAGAATTATAAATATTTTTATCAGGGATTATAATCTTTAAAATTTACAGTGTAGTGTGATTACACAAAATGATATGTAATAGATTTTGAGGAGATAATTATTGGGAGTTCAGGCCGGATAACAGTGACCAGTGCTGGTGTGTTTCCCGATGCTGCTGCGCCAGGAGGAGTGGGTGAGGAGCACGTTGTCTGAGACTTCAGCCAGAGCTGAACACAGGCTACTTTTTACGCTGTGATGTTACCCAAAGTTTATGACAAAACCTGTCTCCATGGCCCAAACTGTAGAGCGTAGAAATGTTTTTTTCTGAGTGTTTTCCTGCTGACTCTTCATCTGTTACTGGTGGAAACCTATTTATATTCCTTCATTTACTGATGGAATAATGGAGAGATTTAACACATTTTCTCAGAGCATAGTGATCTTTTTGTTTATATGTAGTAAACTCCATTTCTAATGACTCCTGCTCTTCATCATTGTTTCTGGGGAGCTTTTTAGACAGTCCATGGATAACCTGCTAGATGAAGAGAAGGTAGCGTAGAGGTGATTTGCTCTACTGACAGAACTTTGCATGTGTCCCCCCAAAACCACACAGACACAAAATCCCGTGCTCCAGCTGTTCACTACTGATGAATTGCACATCGCAAAGCTTTTGGAAGAGGATGAGAGGCAGGCAGCAAAAAGTCTTGCTCTACTGTTGTACTTTAGAAGGAAGCTTGAAACAGGGCAATCTGAGTTGACTTATGTGAATTAAGATGAAAACTGGGAGGAAAGCTCAGTTAAAATCATAAAATAAAATTGCCATTGATACTTACTTGAACTTGGAGGCAGGGGGAGAAATTAAGTGTAAATAAGTCTGTGTATGCTGTAACTTTAAATGTTGAAAGCTTAGTAAAATGAATGCAGCATGTGTTCACTGCGCATCATGTAAATACCAATTCACATTAGTCAGTGCATGCGCATAAATGGCGAGGAAGTTGTAAGTGCTACTATTTAAAGAAGTACTTGTGTGGGAGTTATGCAGCAATTCATGATCAAATGCGTTTCTGTGGCACCTCTAATACACCTGTCTTCTGAACCTCTGCTAGTGTAAATAGGTTAAATTCAGTCATGACATGAAAAAGGCCACTAGGTTGGATTCAGTAAAATTTCAGAATTTCGTAGCTTAACATTCTTTGTTTTGTTTTTGTTTTTTCCCTGTAGGCTAAATTTGATTCTGAAATGCCTTGTGAGACCGTTAGCAAGATTCATTTGGTAGATCTTGCTGGAAGTGAGAGAGCAGATGCCACTGGTGCCACAGGGGTTAGATTAAAGGAAGGAGGGAATATTAACAAATCTCTAGTTACTCTGGGAAATGTCATTTCTGCCTTAGGTAAGTCTCTGGTTTTTGTGCTTGTCTCTTTTGGGTGGTTGTGTTTTGTTTTTTTTTTTTTTTAATTATTAAATACCTTTCTGTTTATTTACTTATACTTCTGTTCATTTTTACTTACACAAATTGTGGCCTAACACATACCATTTTTGAAAATGAGTGAAAATACATAATTGCTTTTTTTTTTTATTACTTCCCCATCACAGCTGATTTATCTCAGGATGCCACAAATCCTCTTTCAAAGAAGAAGCAAGTATTTGTGCCTTACAGGGACTCTGTGTTGACTTGGCTGTTAAAAGATAGCCTAGGAGGAAACTCTAAAACTATAATGATTGCCAGTAAGTGTTTTTAAATTACTTTTTTTGTGTCCTGAACTGTTCATCCTTAATAGGAATGGCTGTAAATTAGATTCCAGGTGCTTTGTTAAAGTAGAACATTATTTACACAAATTAATTACTTTCTTTCGCAATTTTCTAGTAACACACTGCCTTTACCTACACCCTGCAGAACGTCTCTTCCAGCAGTAGAACTATCTAGGGTCTCATTGTGTGTATGGGGACAGTCTAGTTGTTTATGACATTAGTAAACAATAGCAGGTATTCCTCCAGAATTCGAGAGCTTCATTTTCATATGTTTGGGTGCATGGATCACTGGCTGGAATATTTGGTCACAAACATAACAAGGCATCCAGATTGTGTATGTACAGTCATTAGACATTTGTTTGTGTAAGTAAGGATCATCCAAATGTATGTGCCTAATTGCTTACATTTGCTCTGACATCTACCTCACTGCTGTGATTCTTCGACACGCGCGCAGTGTAATGGTTAGCTAATCGGACCAGTTAAACTTCAGGTAATAGTTCCTGGTTATTCTTGAGGTTTATTTACATTCCTGACAGCTCTGTTACTGATGGTAGATGCTCAAACCTGGACCCAGATAAAGTCTTGTACTTCTCTCCCCTTACATCTCTCCTCCCCAGGTTGTAGACTTTGATCCCAAGTAAATAAAATATTCCAGCTTTGTGCATCTAGTCAATACTGATGTGTGAATCAGTTTGCATTTCCAAAACTGTGTTGTTTTTGTTGCATTAGTAGCAGAAACAACCTGGTCTCTTTTGACATTCAGCGGGTTGGACTGTCATTTTGATTTAGCCTACTTTTTGAATGCACACAGCGTTTTAACTTTTTGTCTAAACTTAATTATTTATGATCAGTCATCCTGTAAACTTTTCTTACAGCTTCCTTTTTACCCGTAGAAAGCTCTGTAAGGATCACTTGGTTTAAAAACCTGCCGATGGCATGTGTATTGCAGATTTTTCAACAAATTGGATTGGGAATTCCATTCCCAAAAAAACCCACGTGAGGACAGGGGCATGTTTAAGGGTGGAGGATTTTGGATGTTGGAGATGTAAGGTGTGAAGAGAAGAGCAGCTCTGAAATTTCTCTCACTCTTTCCTGCCTAAATGAAATGCAGTCTAATTGATGCAGTCCTGTCTTGGGAATGGTGGGAGAGCAGAATCGAGGGAATAAAATGCATTGGGTCAAATTCTGGTTCTTCAATCACTTTGCTATAGTCAAATTCTCTGGATAGCAGTTCCTTTATTGCATGACTTTGGGGTTGTTTTTGGAATCCATGCCACATTCTTTCCTCAGGCTGATCACAGTAGTACCAAGAGAGGATTTTGGACTAGACTCTGCTTTGTTTTTCTGGGCGTTTAAGTACCACTCTGCTGGCATCTTTCTTCTTGGTGCTTTCTTTCAGTTACATGGTTGAGTAAGTTGGTGTTTCTTTTGACAGAGGGATTGGGACGAGAAGTTTTAGAAACACAGTGAGCTTTCAGTGCCTATACTAATGATTACAGTGCACAGCTGCTTTTTCAGCTGCTTCCTCATCTATTAACGATGCTTCTGCTCGGCAGAGCCCTGATGGTTGATCTTTTCTCCAACAGTAACTCTACTGGTAATGTGGCTGAATGGCCTAACAGAACCTGACAAGCTGTCCAGATACATTTGGTCTGCCTTTTCTGTAACTAAACACAAAAAAAAGCAGGAAGATCATCTGCAGGAAAGGCTCTTACGACGAATCAATTGGATGTATTTTTATATTTCTATAGTGTATTGTAACATCCTTCCAGAAAGAGAATAATCGAGTAGTGGAGAGGAGAGAGTAGATAAAGCAGGGAAGTGATAGTGTGAGCTAGGGGAAGTATAGTCTGTTGCCAAGTCTATCTCCCCTAATTGAGGGAGTCTCTATCACAAAAAGAGTATTTATTACCCTTTGTTACCATGAGGAAGGGCAGAATACTTTGGTTACTTGATTATTTTTACAGGTGTTTTCATTGTCTGATTCTCTGGGTCTCTTGTTCCGTTTCATTATTAAGATTTCTGGTCCCTCATAATTTCTGCATGGTGTTCTCTTCTGTGTTTATGCTCATCTATTTGGATGCAGTAATTATCTCTTTAATTGGGAACATCTTGTGTATTGTTAGGAAAATTAATTGAAGGATAGCATTAGCAGTTTCATTTAAACTCCATTGTTTTTCCTGGTTAAGTTGCCTGTAAAAATAATACTGGTCTTTCTTGATGCATCAGATGGGTAACAGTTCTGTGTGCTGCCAGATGCCTGCAGCTCAGCAGAACAGCTAGGTGTTTAAATTATAGAAGCTCTTCTCTTGTTTTCATTTTCATGGCTGCTTTTGCTTGAATGCTGTTTAATTTCCGTTCAAAACTTGGACTAAACCTACTGTGTTTTTATCTGAAATGGCTTTCCCCTGCAATGATTACATTGATACTTACAAATACTCACTGTTTTCTCCACTGTTCTTGCAAAAAAAATTGCAAGAAAGCCTGTAAAGTATTCATATAGGATGTTTATGCTTACCAGAGAAATGTAAAAGTTAAATAGATTGGCAACAAGATTTCTTTACAGTGCTTGATTGTTGGACCTGATTATTCTAACACACTATTCTAATACAGTGTTTACTTAAACGAAATTATAGTGACATGAAAGCAGTGGAGCTAGGTGAAGGATTAGAACAAATTGTAGCCGTACTGGTTAATCATATATTTCTGTCTCTTCATCCATATTAAGTTTGTCTGACTTCTAAAGTATAAACGAACTTTACTAAATGAAACATATGGTGCCGGATAAACTGTTTCTGACTTCATCTCCTTAGCTATTTCACCTGCTGATGTCAATTATGGAGAAACTTTAAGTACACTTCGCTATGCAAATAGAGCCAAAAACATCATCAACAAACCTACTATTAATGAGGATCCTAACGTCAAACTGATCCGTGAGCTGAGAGCTGAAATAGCCCGATTAAAAGCCCTGCTTGCTCAAGGGAATCAGGTTAGCTTTACTTGAAAGTTATGTGTAATTTTCCTTGAGTTATAACATCTATTTCTAGAATGTAATGAGATAATTATCTTTCATTATATTGATTTGAGTAAACAAGCTCTATGAGGCTATGAATGAATATTATTTTCCTGATTGAATCCGTTTCCATATGGCCAGTAGATTACCCCTTTTAACATAAGGGGGAAAAATTGTCATCCCAAAGCCCTTAGCTTTCTCTTAATATAATCAGAGCTTGATTGCAGTGGGCTGTGGAACAGTCACCACAGCATAAGGAGATTGAGCAGTACCATGTTTCCTGGGTCTAGCCTGGTGGATTGAAGAGGTACTTCATCTAGTGCCTTAAAAGAAGTAGAAGATAAAGTATTTAAGATGCGTAAATACAAAAAGTAGGAGTATGGATGGGTTTGAACAATAAATTTTATTTGTGTTTGGCTTCACAGTACATTAGAAATCATGTAACATGCTAAATATGTAAAAGTATTTTCGGTGGTGGTGTAAGAAAACATGTGTCACGCTATGCTACTTTTGCACAATTGTCTTTCTTGCTCTTCTATTAGTATTAGCCACTATAATAAACATTTGCTGCACAAGCTCAGTTAGCCTTAATTTCTCCTCGGTTCCCAGGATGGTGAAACCAAGCTAACAATAAGGAATATGCAATTGGCGCAGGCCAGTCCTCTCTTCTAAATAATGTCGCTTGGGATTGCCAGATTTCATACTTGAGCAAATACGATTTGGAAGTATCTGAAATGATACTTCAGATTTATTTCTAGAACTATGTAATTTTATTTTAGATAGGCTGTGCAATCTGAAATGTCATTTCAGCATAGACTGTTTTTAATAGAAGGCTAGACTTGGTGCTATAAAACATTTGCTGAAAAAGGAGATGGGACCACAGTTGGAAGCAGTAATAGGTATTGTGGATGATTGAAGTGGAGAACTCTGCTTTGTTAAAAACAATTAGAAAACTCTTTATGGGGTTGAATTACTGTATTAGACTTGGGTTTCTCCCATATTCTTTAGGAGGAGAAAATTAATTTATTTTTGAAATATGGTTTGATTTAAAGTTAGCAAAATTAGTGTAACTTGGACCCCTTTGAAGATCTAATGGTTTGACCTAGTTCCAAGCTGTAAAACGCAAAATAAATCTGTTTCAGTTGTAGGATGTGATAGATGTCTGAGTGGGAGACAACAGAGAACCTGCTTATGTTAATTGGATTTGTGATGGTTGGTAAAACAGCAGGTGGTGTTATGTATGCACAGTAGAATATAAATCTCTGTATAATTTCTTTTGTGGTTTTCCTTTATATTCCCAGAATATACTGTATTGCAAATGCTTATGTAGATCACTGAAGATACTGGTTACCAAAATACAGTACTGGATTCAGTGTAGGTGGTCACATAACAATGAGTATTATTTGTGTGTGCGTGCTCAGAGTAGCTTTCCTTTTCTAAGGCCAGTTACCTTTATTAAAGATAAGTAGTATACATATGTATTATAGTGAAATGGTTAACTGTTGATACATGATAAATTTTAATGTTAAACAGAAATGTGAAGATAGATGTATCAGGAGTTACCTGTTACAGACTTACGTCCCGTTCCAGTGTGTGCGCGTGTGTGGCAATGCGTACACGTAGTGAATGAAAGTAGTACTCCCAAACTGACAATTTGCATGCGAAATATCTGCTTTGACAAGATTTCGATTACTCTGTTTACAGTATTTCGAGGTAAAATGATGTATGTTGGAGTTTAAAATACTTCATCCTAAATAAACAAAAAAGTTGAACAATTGCATTTCTTTGATTTGATTCCAGCAGAAATTATTACCTTTTTGCTTCCTTTTTAACTCGATGATGTTTACTTTGTATGATTTTAGATTGCACTCTTGGATTCTCCAACAGCTTTAAGTATGGAAGAAAAGCTTCAGCAGAATGAAGCAAGGGTGAGTTATAATTTCATAACACAGTTTTTAAACACAAAGAAAGGAAAGGGGGGGTGTGTCTGGATGCGAGACTGTTGGTAATTTTTAGTTGGGTTGTTTTTTGATACGTAACTAAATTTTCTTCCACCAAAGAACATTTTCTTGGTGCTTTTTTTTAAAACACCCCACCTGTGTGAACTTGTAATTTTGTTATCCTGCTAATGTAAGATAATATAACTGAGAATGATGTATATCTTGGTATTTATATAACAGTTGTAATTAATGAAAATATTTGTTCTCAGGCCAGCTTTCTTACTAACAAAGTATGTTTGTAAATAGAATAGAGAGGGAAAAGCCACTAAATCGGAGTAATCAGTAACCAGTAATCACGGTAACAAAGCATTTAGTGTGCCGAACAGACGCTAAAGGATTTATGAGGAAACTGGTCAACTCTCTTATGTTTTCATGTAGTCAATAACTTGTGTCGTGGGGTAGGCTTGGCTTTTAGAAAATTTCAGTCTTTAAATCTGGTATGTACAAATATGTTCAGTGCCTAATTAGCTGTGGTTTTTAGGGAGGATCTAAGATCTAGGTGACTGTATTTCGTGGTGTGCCTCACACCATGTTCTTTTAATAATCCAGCCCAGCGTAGAGGCGGGAAACATTCCCAGGCAGGTCAGATACACTCATAGGGTCCAAAAAAATATAGATGTAATGGTACTCTCATTTCTCTTAATCTGAAATCTTTCATTCTTTATTCTATCATTCTGTGTTAATTCTCTTCTATGTACGTGCCTGTTTTTAAAGCCTACGGCAAACTGTTTTAAAAAAAAGTATTACTTAGACTTCGAAAGAGGAAAGTATTTGAAGTCATTCAGCTACATGGCAGCAAATTTATATACTAATGTATTTAGTTCTGAATATTGTCAACAAGATGCCAATCAAATCTAGATATGATGTCTTTAAAAAATAGGGGCTTCTCAGCTGGTTTAAGTAGTAAAGTTTACACTGGTGCTGCTCAGACCTTTACAATTAGTGAATGAATGCATTGCTTTGAGAATCTCATTTTGACTTAAGTAATTGGTGCGGTATCTGTCTGCGCTTCTCAGGATTCCCATTGGTAATACCAATTTTAAAGACATGTTGAAATACTTTTCAGTGAAATGATACTTTAAAAATAAACTTCATGACAAAATGGACAAAATACGTGTATTGGTATAAACCATAGCTGCAAAGTATACTCCAGGCTTCTCCATAACACAAGTTTCAGCTGGGAACGCATTTTACAACTCTGTAGTGTGTGCAGGAATCCTTCCTGTGTTGTATTCAATAATTAAAGTAGGACCCGCATAACCGTAGTATGAAACTTCAGTTACAAATTGTTGTTTTTTTTTTTTTTTCATAGTCATCCTAGGTTTTAAAATATTTTTAGCTGAATCGGAGATGAATGACAATATTGTTAGTATGTGTAGTATGCTTTTATTTTTGTTGAAAGCTTTTTATTTTATTTAAAGCTTTTATCTAAGTGTAGCTGAGTAATATAAACTGCTATGTGCTAATTAGAGTATGTTATTCATGCTCTGACAGTAATCACTGCTTGTCCTGCTCAGAAGTGCTCGTCCCTCTGTGTGGGGAGTAGATCCAGCATATTTTATTATCTTTTGTCAGCCTCATTAGAAGGTTATGTGATGACTATTCATGATAATTACAATAGATGTAATTACTGAAAATTCTTAGTAGATATTGCAGTAGTTA
>VYZM01000829.1:0-49248 GCA_013398915.1 Dromas ardeola | reverse complement strand
TCCATGCCTCTGTGGACTCAAGATTAGATTGCCCGACTGTGCACTACTATTATGTATCGGGCCACATCCTAAGGTCATTGTAAAGCCTAAGTTTATGGACCGCCTAATTATTATCTGGTGAGATTCATGCCCCAAACTATTTATGTAAGGAGCTTTGAGGGGGCTTTAAAACTCAATGCCCAAGGTCTCTGAAAAATTGCCATTCCCCATGATAAACTGCCACAGCTGTGACTGGGAAGTGCTCCAGGTCGTCCATATATGATTTAAACAGGGAAGAGCTGCTGTGCCTGAAAGCTGAACCTTGCTTCTCCAATCTTTCTCTTCCCTCCTCAATACAGTCTTGATGCAAAATTCACTTTTTACCTTAGCACATAATGGAGAGAGAGTTTTGATAATTCCATGGATTAGATGCAAATTAAATAAGGAAAACAGAGTCAAGAACAGGTTGAAGTCTTGTTCTGTTAGTATGTGAAGACTTAAAACTGTGTATCAACTACTGCTGCTTAAATTCTATATATAGACAAAGTGCAAGAATTTTAATTCAGAAAGCAATACTTAACATGAAGCTGAACCGGAGTATTTCCTTTCTCCAGTAATCATTGTTTTTCCAACACTTTCCATGATTACTCTGGTTCCAGTAAGAACAATGAGAAAATAAACTACGAAATGTAGATGAACGCGTTGGCAAGCTTTTGTGAAACTCTGGTAGCTCGGTCCTGATATTTTCAGTGACAAGGCCCAGGGGTGGCCTGGCACTTGACCCTGACAGGGCCACAGCTGTGGCTTTGATACCCATTCAGAAAATCCATGTTGATTTGGAGACGCTAAAAGTGATTTACTTTTCATGTACTCAGAGATCCACAGCAGGTGGATTTCTAATAAGCATTTAGCATTCCACTGGCATCGTGCAGATGTGCATGTGAATACACAGGCCTCAGCTGAGCAGGCCGTACAGACACACTCTAAGAAGAGCTTAGTATCTAACTAAACAAGTCTGAAAGATGTTAGGATAGGTAAAAGAAAAAGTTATGGGAACAATGAGGATGAAAACATCCTCTCGAATTAAAATGTAGTAAGATCGCTAATCTGAACATGATTTTTAACAATTTTACTACCGTCATGTTGTCTGGTCCACTTAATGTCACAATAACGGTTCCTGGTGGTCCAGGGGGTCCAGTTAACCCAGTGTCACCCTTGAAACAAAAAAGAAAAACAGAGCAATTACAAGCAGTCCGTTTTTATTACTTCAAATTACTATTGCTATACTTTTGACATCGTGAAAATTTTTCTGTCATTATGCTTAGCTGTTAATACAGTTAACATTTCTCTCTGCTTGCTATTTATCTTCCAATAAAAAAAGGCATATGGAATACTTAAGAATACTATGACAATCTTCTTTTAGCTGAGAAATATAAAAACGCATATGCTGATTTCTGTTAAAGCATCTAGAATTAGCTTAAATTTTTAATACTATTTGTTTAAAAGTTATACAACCATTTTAACTCTAAATCAAATAAAAGTATCTCCTTGACTATAATTTTTCTCTCAATTTGAGTAAGTCAATCAATAAAATACATGAACTGCCTTTGGTGACATCCTCAAAACTGCAGTCTGTGTATTACAGAGAGATGACTGTAACATAGTGCTGACAGAAAAAATTAGCTTTCATGCATCCTTAACTGAAAACATTAATATTGCAGTACACTTTTTCATTAAGAATCTTTTAGAACAGGGGAAGTCCTAAATGTGATCTTTCCTCTGGAGATCAACAAAACAACATCCATACTTTCCACTGATTTTAAGCCAGTGGAATGCCTTTGTGTGCACTTGCAGTCTAACAGCAAAGAATGCATCACTCTTTCATAAGGAAGCAAGATGCTCCATGGTCACCCTAGCTAATGCTAATGAATGATCAGTTCTATTTACAGAAATTTTCCCGGGAAACTGTTAGCACATTCCTGGTGGCAATTACAAAGTTAAAACCAGTCCCACTGTCAGACAGTGCTGTTTCAGTTCACAGCCGAATCTGTGCAGGTCCGTTAGCCTGTGAGATGCCCCAAGCTCTTGAAAGCATCCTGTAAGGACATTCAGACTGACTACACGGGTCCTCCCGCAATATATGGATTTGTAGTCATTTCTAGCTTAATGTCAACTATATGAGATACAAAGTAAGAACATGGATGACAAGCCATGCAATTTTTATTCAAAATCTGGGAGGTTTTCTAGCATCATAAAGGCTGATACCAATAAGATGTTGGCCATAAGAAGTTGTGAGTCTACAGGTGCTGTATGTTTACCAATGTTTACATGCTTAGATAAGCATTTAGCAACGCTGTGCAAATGATATATAAATGACTTTAATGCTATGTGTTAGTAAATATTAACTACTGGCTCCTCTTAAGTTTCTACCATTCTATCAGGAAGTTTATATCATTGGCTCCTATGTGAAAACAGTTTGTCCTTAGATATTAATTGCCATGTTTCCTTTTTCCAAGAAAAGGCTTTCACACATTTCACCATAGTATATCAAAAAAAGCAGAAAACAGAAATGAACTTAAAAAATGTTTTAAGCATTTTATACAATTACCTTCCTTCCTTTGGTTCCTATTACTTTCAGTCCCATAAGACCCTGTAAAAAAATCCCCAAATGTTATTTTTTATTATTTTAAAAACACCTATAAAATGAGTTAATTGATGTTACACATAATAGGAAGTTTTCATTTTTATTACCAATCTGAGACTACCTTAGGTCCAGGAGGTCCTGCTTTTCCTGGCATGCCCTATAAAAAAAGAAAAAAAATTTCCTTAATTTAAAACATTACAATCTTCAGCACCAATATAGGTGTTTTGAAGTACCCAATTTTCATGTGAGTTACATCACTATTTTTATTCTTTCTTCTACCTTTACAACGACAATTTGTTGTGAGTGGGTAACAGAATGCCTATTCAGTGTAGTTGCAAACATACATCTCTCTTACAGTTATACACATTAGTATTTAAAATGAACTTATGGGTAATTATTTGAAAATTGAAATTTATGCCTACATAGACAAGGATGCTTCTGAAAACATGGAAATTATCATGCATAAAAATAATAAAAAAAAATCAGAAGGATATGGATTTTGCATACACGTGCCTCTAGATCTCAATCAAGTCTGGGAGAGGCAGGTAATTGCATTCGTGTAATTCCATAGGTTTCTAGGAAAATCAAAGGTTAAAGTAACAAATGAGATGTAAGTTCATACTCACTGAAGGTCCTGGAGGCCCCTGTGGTCCAAATTCTCCAGGATATCCTTGAGCACCCTGGGCACCCTGCATATTAAAAAAGAAACAGGAATAAATCTCCTGGCAAGATTATGAGCAAACCACAACACTAAATTCAATGAACTGAATAACAAACAGAGGAGCAACACTTTGTCTGGATTTCCTTTTCATGTGCCAGGACTACACAGAAGTATAATTCCTCCTCACTGCTTCATTGGTTGGCATATGTTTTGAAACAGGAGGAAAATATATCTTTTGTAAAACTAAACTACTCAAGTGAGGATGTATGTCTTGTTTAGCTGTGGACATTCTCATAATCCATATAGTCCTATTGCTAGCCCTAATAAGCCTTTAACCTTTTGAATATTCTATGCAATAAATTCTATACCTTAAAACTTCATTTTCAAAGAAATGGAAAAATAAAAATTTTGATTTTACTTTTAATTTAATGTCCTCCATTTATTGTAACAGTCAAAAGAAATGTCTGCTCTGCCTTCTCTTATTAATCTCCATTTTTTAAATATGGATCATGCTGTTCTTTGTTAGTACTCTAGAAGTTGAGCTGGTCTAATCTGTTCAATCTTAATTCACAGGTAATTTTTGCAGTTGGACTAGATGGTTGTTGTAGGTCCCTTCCAACTGAACTATTTTATTCCATATTAGGGGTAATTCCCTCAATCTATGATCATTTTTTCTCCACTTCTAAAGTATTGTTGTTTGTCTGCAACCTATCTCACTTTGGACACATAATGGACACTATCGGTTCTGATGGCAAAATTAGTTACTATTGTTTTGGTGTACTCTATTTTGTAAAGTCAGAAGAAAAACTTTGACTATATTGTATTAATCAGATTATATAAAGTTAATAATTTTTTAAAGACAGAACTATTTTCTGGTTTACAAATTAGTAAAAAAAAAGAAAAATAAAGTAAAAAATATTATAACTATATAAAAATATAATACATGAAAATTACATAGAATATAAAAATATTTTTTTATATATATACAGTCATATATTATATATAATGTGTTTTATATAGAGATATTATACGTATGTTATCTATCTCATATTCTGAATTACCTGAAGTCCAGGCATTCCTGGCAATCCAGGGTCACCTTTTGCACCATACCCTTGGTTATATACCTCTGCAGGGCACCCCTGGAAAATCACATAAAAAGGAAGATAAAAAGTTACGCTGTAAAACTTTGTAGTGGAACAAATCTTCTAATACAGTTTGTAATGAAATAAGCAACATCAGAATTACATAATGATGGCAACTGTCCGCTATGGATAGTTCTACCTTCAAAAAAGATTTTATTAAGCAAAATATACCTTTTTCAGGCATTCCAGTTCTTTGTTAGGAGCAGTCTTCATTTCTGACATACCTATGTTACACACCCACAGTCCTGACCTTCAATTTTTTTTGGTACTTTTTATCCCTTTCAAATACTCTTTAGTGCATCTAGAGATTTCCATGTGAATTCATATGCTGTTTGGGGATAGGGCTTAGTTCTTTGTGTGCTTGAAAGAGTTAAATTCATTACATGCAATAACAGTAGTTAAAGGGGGAAAAAATACTAAAACTTTCGTAACCCGGAGTGAATGCATCTAGTTCAGATGAAGCAGCAAAGTTTGTAGTCACTTCTGGAAAGTAAATCTTCTGTTTCTCATGAATGAGGACCTTAAGAACTCTTTACCAGCAGCGAACATATACACAAACTGTTGATCACCAATAAACATTTCACATAATATGGTGTAAATAACTGACCTTCTCTCCTTTGATGCCAGGAATTCCCTAGGGAGGAGAACAATCATACTATTAAAACAGAAAAGTAAGAGAGACCATGGTGAAAGCACATATTCTAAAAGTTCTCTAAACTCAGTGCTCTTATTTTCACGGACATGGTGTATAGCCAGGTACATGTCTACTATGCCAGACTTCAATTTAAGAAGAAAGGGAATATTGTTAAAAAGTAGTCCGGTCTCACAGTTGCAACTCTACAAGTGAAAGGAAAACAGTTTTGAAGCCTGACCTCAATAAATAAAATCAGGAGAACTGGTAAAGTAAAGATCATGTTTAGAAGTTATTAGATTTGAAGCCACTGGAACTTGACAGATAGCATTCCTTTCCCATGTGTTTAGAAATTTCTTTTAAAAACACATTTCAACAGGGAAAATCCTAATCCTATGGTTAAAGCAATGCAGCCAGAGTAAGAAGTTCTGGGTTTAATTCCCGGTTCTTATTGACTTAATTATGCCATATCCTCAAAGATATTTAGGCATAAACTGAAACTGCAATCTATTAAATATATACTGGACACCTTTAGAGATGTGAGCAGCAAATTTTCATGAGTATCCCTTGAGACACTAAAGAGCTAACACCAGTCAGTGAATCTGCACGCGCTCATTAACTAAGAAGTTGAGGCCCAACATGCAGCCAATAAAGCGTTACTTTTAACTTTGGTTTCTTTACCGCACAGTTTTCATATTAATAAAATGGGGATACCTATATCATAGAATCATAGGGTTGGAAGGGACCTCTGGAGATCATCTAGTCCAACCCCCCTGCCAGAGCAGGGTCACCTTAGAGCAGGTTGCACAGGAATGCGTCCAGGCGGGTTTTGAATGTCTCCAGAGATGGAGACTCCACCACCTCTCTGGGCAGCTTGTTCCAGTGCTCTGCCACCCTCAAAGGACAGAAGTTCCTCCTCATGTTGAGATGGATATATATTTCAACTGTTGTCAATACCAGCTAATGTGAGGCTCTACACTCCTCCAGTGAATGGCTTTATGTGGTAGAAATGCGCACAATCATGAAATTCAGACACCTACTGGAATGCCTGGAGCACCTCTTCTACCTGGAGGACCTGGAAAACCTTGATCGCCCTGGAAGTAGTAAAAGTGACAGTTAATCCATATTATTGTTTATTATTTGGTCTGATTTTAGCAAATATGATTAGAAAATAAGTTTTTTATGTTACCATACTAAAATTGTGAGTTGCATTACCACCATATTTGCTAAAAGGGGGACAGCCACACCGTATGATGTTGACTTCTACTCCAGACACCAAGTTTTATTACCTATGTCAGATCAGTTCATTGTTTCACTAAAAACGTATGATTTTCTGTAGTAGGCATTCTTCTGACTCCCTCTTTCAGAATGCTGGAAGCATTTGTTCATAGAGCAAAGGAAAATGAGTAAACCTGCGACTTAACAGTAAGCCTTTTCTTTTAATTGATTTCAGGACCTATGAATTGTCAACTTCAAGCTAGATACTGATGAAATAAAATTAATTAACTATCTATCTCTTCTATTTCAACAGAAGGACAGGCTGGAAAAAACTAGTTAGGTCTCCTGGATTTAGTGAAAAAAGTTTTATCTGTCAAAATACTAAACATTGGTCTTAATTTTTTTAGCAAAGGCCATTAGCATGTATTATTTAACTACCTATCTTAAACAAAAAGGCAGCACTTTTCCTTTCTCTGGCTTCGCGATTCAAATTTTTTGTAGTTGATAAAGTCACAAACCATAACAAATAAAAGTTGTTGTATATCGGGGAAAATTCAGAATGCTTTTTGGCCATTCCTAAGCATAGCCAAACACAATCTCTGTAACATTCAGTTTGGTTTGTACCTTTGTGCCGTTGCATCCTGGAACACCCGAGCGCCCAGGAGGACCAACAGTTCCTGGTTCACCCTAAAAAGAAGGACAAAATTGACACAAGCTTTGTTTTTGCACATTCATATTACCCTACAGCAACACTGAAAGAGTTTATGTTGGAGCAGTGTTTCACAAGACTTGACAGATTACAATGTGTTCTTGAATCATTACAATGAGTAAGAATTGCTGATGCTGAGATTTTTATCTCTAAGCTAATTGACAGAGACAATGCTGACGTTGAGACTAGCGTGAGCACATTTGGCTGAGGATAATTGTGTACTGAAGGCTGTAGTAAGAGATAAATGGTTAAATCAGTGTCATTTTTACTTACTGGAAGGCCTGGGGGACCTGAAAATCCAGGTAATCCTGGGAGTCCCTAATGGTATAAAAACAGAGGAATAATATTACAAATAGTAAGTGATACAGTTTTTCTTTTGATCACATTCTTAAGAAGAATGAATGCAAGTACGATTGTATCAAAAGATCACTATTTTCTCTAACCCTTCTGACTTTGAACCAAGTATACTGGTAGCTTATGCACTGTTAACATAGCCTCCTTTTGCAAACAGAAAAAACCTCAACACAATAACTCTTCATGGAACTCTAGTCTGACTTTTTCATAGCACACCCCAATACTAAATACATATAGCATGAATCCTGTACAGAAAGCATAGCAAAAAAGGCAAAAGTTCTAAAAAACAGGTAATGCATGTGCATACTCCAGGTCATAAATTTTAAAAATACCTTAAAATCATATACAATGTTTAGGTTTTATTTTTCACAAATCATTGAACCAGGCTTGCATTTAGTGACATTTAACACATACAAGTTTGTTTAAAATATAAATACTTACTCGTATGCCTTTGGATCCAACTAAGCCCATCAGCCCTGGAGAACCCTAGATCACAAATGGAAAACAACGTACTTCAATGTAATTGAGAAAAAGCACATATATGTCAAGAAGACATGCAATATTTTAAATACTACTGCCAACATGTGCACGTGAAACTATGTAAATAAGTACATGATTTGCCTACTACAGACACTAAAGCAAACAAGCATTTAATACAACTTGCATAAATTGTGGTGTCTTGCCATCCCTTTCAGTGTTTACAGGGGATATATCTCAGGTCAAAAAACTAACAGTCAGGGTTTGTTGAGAAAGCAGTTGCTATGGATCTGTTCAAGCTGTGAGATCTGGAAGTGCTTCCCTGTGAGGAAAAAGCTGGAAGGCTCCCAGACATGGGTAATGTCCATGTAATGATCAGGTATATGCATGTATCAGCCACTCTAAACTATGGCATGTGCATGGAAGGGAAAGCCAGGGGCAGGCTGAAAGGAGGCTAAGCTGGATGGAAAAGCAAGGCCGAAAAAAAGACAGCAAAGCATGCCACAGCACAGTCTAGACAGAACCCGCTAGAATTGTTTCAAGACACTTAGAGCTTCACTGATAATAAGAAACTTTTATTGTTCCCAGAAAGGAAATGGGGAATGTACAGAACTGCGTAGTTTCTAAAATCCTGGGCAACATTTCATTTAAGATAAGGTACAGGCGTTGAATAGGAAAAACTAACTGGAATACACTACAACAGATGACACTGAGGCTAACAGAGATGTTATTGCTAGATAAACTATCCTTATTTTTTGTTATTCTTGCAGAAGTTATTACCACTTATTAAAAGGGAAATGCTCTACTAAACACTTTTCAATGAGTTCAAATAAAAAGCTGATCAACATGTAAGAGATCCACCATGAGCATCAGTTCCACAAAGTATTGTAAAAATGAGATAGGACAGAATAATGCAACAATACCCAAACAAATCAAAACTATAAAAGACATTCATTTAAAGGTATAGATCAGTGCTGGTGACACTTTAGTGCAGGTCCTAGGCATAATGTGATTGTGGCAGTACCTTCCTGATTTATACTGTGGCCGAGTTCAGGCCATATTTACACATAAATGATTTATTCGCTAGAGTCAATTTACCGATGACAGCAGGAATGCTGTTCCTTTAGACAAATATAAATAAAATGTTTTTTAATGAGCAATTTATTTGTTTCTTCTGCTCATTCAGGAGTCATTGAAAATTCATGTCCGGCCTCAGTTTAGGTATACAGGAAAGAAAGAAAGCCCAAGTCACCGAAGTCACTCTCTCCATACTGCAGGCAACTAGGTATTTCCTAAACTGACCAAAATTTATCTTAAAAACGATCTTTCCCTTCAAAGTTTCTTAAATCTATTTGCCATATTCGTAATAGCTTGTTTCCTCTCTTTCCATCAATAGGTGTCAAAGTATACTGCTAAGACAAAAATGAGGTTATGCTACTAAAATCTATTTAGACCCATGTTCATTGCCTCTGGCAGTTCGGTCCATGTGCTTTAGCACTGGCCACTGAACAACGACAACAAAAGTCCATGTTCATATCAGCTATTTCAACTGAGTCAAAAATGACCACTGCAGCGGGTGAGCATACAACTTCCCTCACCAAATAGGTGACTCTGAAACAGGTTTTGGTTTGGTTTGGTTTTTTAAAGCAGAATTCTCTACCCAGTCATAGCTCGCTTTCACAGTCAAGCACGGTAGTTTCTCTCTGTGTGTCTCTCTGTGTCTCATATACACACCTACCTTTGGTCCCTGTGGCCCTGGAGGCCCTTCTGGACCAGGAAATCCTCTATGACCAGGTGGACCTGGAACACCAGGAAAACCTTTTTCACCCTGTAAACATTAAAAGAATGAAGTTCCTAAAATATCCATGAATTCTCCTTTTGGTATCTTATTTCTAAGGCACTCACTACTTTCAGTACCTCTTACCTACAAATCTGGTTGCTACTGTGGCAGATAAATTACCCTTGCCCATACTGACCTTTTTTTGTGGTCCAGCCTATATGCTGTCTAGGCCACTGCAGGAAGACACTCATAAGTATGGCTGAAGATATCAGAAGACAACAGTACTCAACATTTTACAGAGTACTGAAGTTAACTGGCAGCATGAAAAGTTTAAGAAAGCTGATACATATTTCTTGCTAACATTTCTATATCATGTTTGGTCCCTACAAGCAACACAAATCCAAATCTACTACAGCAGCCCAAATTTGTAGTTGGCAAACTTAATGGCTGCTGGCTGCTGCTGTACAGCAAGGTCAGTTCCAAATCATCAATACCTCTCTTCATGCAAGCCATGCAAAGAAACAGTGTGAGTCAACTGCAACAAAACCATTCAGATAGAATAAAAGAAGTTTGCTTTAAGCAATAACTTTTTAGAATTGTTCTGAGCCTCAGAGATTAAGACACCCAATTACTTTTTCATGTGTTTTTTAAGGTGAAGTTCAAATAACCAAACCAGGTTTGGTAAAGGAAACAGAGAAGATTAAAGCTACACAAGTAGAATATAGGAGGCTAAGGTACAATGGAAGGGGAGTTTTCAGGTTTTTTATTTAAATATAATGAAGATGCAAGTCTTATCTTGGTTAGAATAGAGTGCTTCAAGCCTAGAAATTTGAACAAGCCTAGAACAGAAAAGGTGTTTCAGCTCTTTAGATAGCAGCAATTTAGCATGTTCAATTTTACATCAGTGAAGAGCTGCCTATTCAAGACCTTTTACATCACAGCATGACTTGGGAGAGAGAAGATGGGGTTATCAATTCTCTCAGAGTCAATTTTCTGATTGCGTTATCAGGGGAGAGCTACACAAAAAAGCATTTGGAATTCTGCTGTACAGAATTTATGGTATCTTACTATTCAATGTACAAGATAGGATCCAAAAGAAGTCTCAGGGAAGTCAAAAAACCTGGGCTTGTCCCTCCACCGATTCTCACCCCCCAAAATCCCACAAACTTCCCAGATTCTAAATAGGTTCTGAGTTTTAAAAAAATATTAAAAGATAGAAAATAATCCCAGAATATTTTAACACAAATCAAAACAAGAATTGCATTATGAAGTGTCTGTGAGATCTCTACCATAAAATGGCATAGCGTTTTATAACAAATCATTTATTTCATCCACAGCATCCCAAGGCAAAAAAGTATAATGCTATACCAAGACGTGCCACGGGAGGGAGTGTAGTACTAATTTACTGAAAAACGAAAGAAGTCCTTCATCTGTGAAAACACTGATTAACTCCCAGCTACTAATGGTTTAGTTGCCTTAACATGGAACTGTTAGAAGACAAGTTGCGGGTGTTCATGCTTATTAATATTTCTCTTTTAGTGTGCAGCTTATTTTTTTCTAATTTTTCAACTGGTCTCAAGTTTACTGGTTAGGATAAAGTCATCTTAGCCCAACTAAGAACATGAAAAATAAGCACCGAGATTTTACTAAAGACATAAGTATTCTCCTTTCCCACTCACGAAAATATGTTCTAATAATGGGCATATATATTTTGAGAGAACTTTTCTCCACCATCAAAATAAAGCTTCCTAAAGGCAAGACTGTGTTTACTGTGATGCAATATGCCACTTTTTCTTGGTAATAAAGGTACAGGAGGAAAGTTGTAATTCTTTACCAGCCAGATATGTTGATCAGTAGGACTGATCACAACCCTAACTCTATATAGACATCTGGAATCTGCTGATAAGGTTTAGTATGGCAATCACTGTGTCCACAGTTAGCCTGGATTACAACCATGACTTCTTTAATAATGCCCCTTTCATTTGTGAATCAGTTGTTTTTCCAACTACAAGCAGGAGTTTGAAAGAATTTTTGGCATTTGTGTAATTCAGGTTTGTATAAAAGCCACTCCGAGCCTCTGCCAAGCTACTATTGGCAACAGCCAGAGCTGCGGCTCTGTTACTTTTGGTGGGTTTAATGCTGTTCCCTCGCTGCTGGCCAGGTGTTCGTGATTAGGACCCAGAAACTCATCCCCTGTGTCGGTTTGCAGGAGATTTATCTGTTTGATACCAGCGCATGTAGCTTTCCTTCAGAAACCGGAAAAGCGGGGGAGATGGGCAAGGTCCAAACATGGAAAGAGGGAAGCACCGAACATGACACTCTCGATGGCATTATGAAATTTGTAACAGGAGAGCAGCTGCCAGGGTAATGGTATCTGTGGGCATTTGTTAGAAGTTTATGAAAGGACCTAGTGCTTTGGACAGCTGTACTTCTGTTGGTGTTCAAACATCAATGCTGTAAACAAACTAATGCATTTTAAAAAAATAAATTTAAAAGTCTTCTTAGTTAAACAGTATGTCCTTTTACAATTCTCTGTAGACTCTGTTGACAGAATACTTTCACACAATAAATTCACTCACTATATCAACTCAACTAATGTATTAACAATTTCCAGGGATAAGCTAATCTTAAAAAAGGAAAAAGATATTTGTTCTTACCTTATTACCTTTCATGCTATCGCAAAAGCAGGGACTTTTACCTTTGCATACACAGCTCTGGAAAACAAAAAGACAAACTTTATAATAAAATTATTTTTCTCATTGTGTTGTTTGGTGAGGGGCAAATGAGATCTCAGTGGTTTTAATAAGGTAATCATTTCACAGATAATACAACTTTAAAAAAAAAAAGTTCATGAAGAGTGGCAATTCCACAACAGTGGAAAAGAGCTCATTATTCCTCTGTACTGTCTTTTGAGACAGATAAGGGCACTAGTTTAATTTTATAGTTGTGGTAAAGGCCAAGAAGCTGTGCTTAACCACCACCAGGATTATAACACCAGTACCAAGAGTAAAATTCAAGAGTTTGGGCTCACAGCACTGATGATTCTTCAAAAAACTTACTATAGAAACAAACACATATACTGATACTGTTTTAGATTACAATTATATTATTTTTATTTTCATCTCTTAACCAATAATTTTCTGACTTTTTGTAGCTGCATTCACCTCCTGACCCTGGCTTATAGTACCTAATACAATTACAAAGGACCCTCAACTTTGTTGTTTATTAATTCAGGAGGTTTTCTGAGCCAAGCTGTGTCACAGTGAGATCCCTCACAGAGGGATGTCCCCACTCCTGCAGCAAGTCCTGGTCTGTAGCTGCTACCAGCATGTCTGTGTCTTCAGGTGAGCCTGCAGCTCAAAGTCCTCCTTGGAAGGCTGTGTTGAGTCTGTGACTTCTGCTGCTGGAGTATGGCATGGCTATCTGGGAGCAACCACAGTTTGGGAAAATTCAATGATTAATCAAGTATGAAGAGATACCAAGTTTTTTATTGGTCACACTTAAATGAAACAAACAAAAACCCCAAAAAAGCATATTCAGTATGTAATTGGATAAACAGCATGACTAAATTAGCTACCTCATGTACTAGGTAGTCATGGTATAAGGGAGCTCAGCAGAGCAGCGAAGCACATCTGAGATCCTGGGTGAATATGAGAACACTTAACCCTTCTATGCCCTGCTCCTGCTACAGCTATCATGCACTCAGTACCTGAGCTAGCCCAGTCCAGCTGGCATAACTCTGTAAAGAACTTTTCTACACTCATGTAGACGTATCCTATTTCAGTGGAGTGGAGGAGAAAAAAAAATATTCTTTGTTAACATAAATAGTATACATAACAAAGTATCATTGAGGTTATTGAAGCCATGTATTTCATACAGATGTGGAGTAAACTGCATTTATTGTCCTTCTTTGTACGCTTAAATTTTTTCCTTTGTTTTTGAAGCTCTTGTTGAATGACTTTTTCAATTGTATCGCTGTAGAAAAGAGAGCTATTTCAGTTTATCCTCCCACTTCAGTATATATGTTTATCACAATGACAGCATGCTATGGTACAGCTACAGACCGTAAGAAAGGGACAAATATCACAGACTGGTGATGAAGATATTTTTCTAAGTTGCATAAAATTTAGAAAAGAAGGAAGAAATGTAATTTTTTTCCTTATAAGATTAAAGCCTTTAACATGGTATGAGATGAGATTTCTATTTAGATCTTGAAGACAGAATTAATTAACCCCTACAGCTGGTCATAATACAACAGCAGCACTGTTCCAAATTTATAACTTTTCCAGTGGTGCTCTCAAAAAACAGAAAACAAAAGTCAGAGGAAAAAAATGTTCTCCATTACATTTTAAAATTATAATGTCAGACTATCATTAAATTTAAGTTTTCCTGTAGCAATCTGTTCAGGTAAAGCATTTTATAGAATTGAAAAGCATCTTTTCTTACCACAAGCTACTATCAATTTCTTCTATCTATATCATCTAGAACTGAGGTATGTAGTATCAGCTAGCTGCCTTCATTTCTTACATAGTTCATGATGTTCGTCTCTTTCCATTGACTACAGAGGAAACTTGACATCTAGTTTGGAATGACTCCTCCAGTCTCTTCAGGTGCCTCTTTTAGGATGGAGAAAAGATGTTGCAAGTACTTGCTGTTCTCTATGGGCTAGACAATTACTGACAGTAGCTGCCTGTCATTCAGGTGGCTGAAGTTAGTTGAGATGACGATGTCATCTATTAATTTAAAAATAGATGCAGGGGGTATTCCTCCAGTGAACAGCTATTTAAACATTCATTTACAAAATAAAACAGAAATTAGAATCAGTTGTCCATGAAAAGCAAATCTCCCGAGAAATGACTGTGTCTGCCTGTGCTCTATAGACAGATCAGTAGGTTATCACGATGTTTCACATTAGAGAGTTGCAAACATTAAATACTTAATTCTTTGGAATATTTAAAGAATACTCTTTCTTCCCCCTAAACTGACAGCTAGAATTCAAGTGGTACTGCACCAGAAATTTGGAAAACAAAGGTGTCATATAAAACAGAAACCATGTGACGATGCTACCTTTATTATTACTTCTATCAATGTGATTGTATCACCAGAGACACAAGAATAAACACTAGTGCAGAATTAACAACAAACAGTATCCTGATTTATTCTTGTTGAGCTCTCTTCACCAAGTTATATGACAGATATCCTAAGCCTTTAAGCATAAATACTAGCGCATAAAGTTACATATATCTCAAAAAAATTTTGGAATAGTCTGTAAGACAACCAATTTTCTTGTTCCCTATTCAATAACAGTACCTTCATTCCCAACATACCCTCTTCAAAATCATAGAGTCATAGAACCATAGAATTGTCAGGGTTGGAAGGGACCTTAAAGATCATCTAGTTACAACCCCCCTCCATGGGCAGGGACACCTCCCACTAGACCAGGTTGCTCAGAGCCCCATCCAGCCTGGCCTTAAAAACTTCCAGGGATGGGGCTTCCACCACCTCTCTGGGCAACCTGTTCCAGTGTCTCACCACCCTCACGGTGAAGAACTTCTTCCTAACGTCCATTCTGAAACGACCCTTCTCTAGTTTTAATCCATTCACCCTAGTCCTACCATTACCCGACATCCTAAAAAGTCCCTCACCAGCTTCCCTGTAGGCCCCCTTAAGATACTGGTAGGCCACAATAAGGTCTCCTCGGAGCCTTCTGTTCTCCGGGCTGAACAACCCCAGCTCTCTCAGTCTGTCTTCACAGGAGAGGGGCTCCAGCCCTCTGATCAAAATAGTTGACACGGGCTATGAGTACGTCTGCTGAGCAGCATAGAAACATTAACTGCTCAATGCTCAGCATCCCAAGGAAAGATATAAACACAGTACACAATAAAAGTAGTCTTAAATTGCAGGCACTGCCTTTTACTACTGTACAGGGCTGGTAAGTGACTCGAGCTACCGCATTCTTAAGGCTTGCATAAGAAAATTGTAAATTAACTACAAGAACTATGAGAGCCATTTACTCAGCAATCTCAACTGTTGAAGCAAAGATTTAGTTCACAGATTTAGTAGACACATGTCTGAGTCCAGGAAAGGTGCTGTTTACTGAGGAAAAAAAATGCTTACAGTATTCCAAATCCTCTGAATTTCTTCAGTGTAACTGGGATCATATCCTGGCTGACCATAGAGAGACCATATTTCCTGAGAAATAGCCACAGTTGGCTTCTAATCTGGCTTCTAATCTTCCTAGTACAAGTTATTTACCATTATAATTCTATAGACCTTCATGGAGTTGCACCTTATTTCTACCTGTGAAAGTAAAGCTAGAAGCAGATTCTTTACAGTATTTGTATGCAAAGCACAGTTTTCACAACACATAGAGAAATCACCAAATGAAATGACTCTTCTATAATAGGTATAATCTGCAGACGACTTTATATGTACAGATACACAAGAAACTTTTAACTTACAGATAATTCAATGTGAAGTTAATGCACGAACATGCAGAAAATTGTGACACTACATAACTAAACAAGGCTATTAAACTATTTAAAGAAAAAGAGCCTTTGCTCTTCAAGAAGTCAGAATGCTTAGAATGTGTTTAATTTGGCATTAGTAAGCTTTCAGATCAACTTAGGTCTTTTTGTGTACGCATATCACTTTAAACTAAACTGAAAAGACCAAAGATGATTTTACATTACACAGTCAGTTAGTTGTATAATACTAAATGTTTTGGCATATGATTTTTACGTAAGATTACATTCTGCCTTCTGTAAAGGAGCCTTGAACCAAAAAATCATTGCTCGCTCAGACTACTGGATGTTTCCACATCCTTGCAAGATGCCTGCAGCTCCTTTACCAAAGGACCACAACAAAACAAGAGTATATTGCCAGGTTATAAGACAAGGACATTGAATATTAGTTATTAACAGCTTATTTAAAATCCTCACAATAACATCTACTTAAGTAAATTTATCAGCAAAACCCCAGGTTTATTGCATGTTTTTCAGTTTTGTGATTTTTATAATAATCACCTACATTTATTTTGAATATTTAGGTATGGTAGATGGCACTAGATTTTTGATCTAAAAATCTAGGCCAACGGATAAAGCCAGATCATTATACGAATAACAAATCAAATGAATTCACCAATGAACCAAAATTTAAAAAAACCCAACCCTTTCTTGGAGTAATTTATATAGAGCTCCTTTCAAAAGTGTTTTGAGTGATAGTAGTAATATTCTGTGTTCTTTAAATAATTACAGTCATACATGCTGAAACACATTTCCTGCAGTGGTTAATTTTTTGATCAGTGGGTGCCACCTTATCTAGAACACTGAATTGCCCTTTCTACGCTATGGGACTGGATTCTACGGGGCTCTGACCTCTTCCTGTCCTCAATGCAGAGACTAACTTAAGCATCTGCTTAAAAAGTGTTCCAGTCCTCTCCTCGGCTGAATCTCTCAAAGAAATTACAAAGATAGAAAGAAGAAATAACATACTACAGTATATGTTGTCACCTATACAAAGCATACTGTAGATTCAGCATGGCATTGCTACTCCTACCATTGCAGACCTGGCAACTTAATTTGGCGTATCAGAATCTTACATAGCTCACAGCACTTTGCCAATAGAGCTAGTTATACGAAGGATGTCAGAGAATGTACTTAGGGATGTTATCAAACCTGAATATGCCAAAGGACATCAAAAAGCGTTAATGTAAGGGAGAAAGCAAACAATGATAGGCATTTCTATCAATAGCACAGGCTTTGAGTCCCGACACTCCATTTGTGGGGCAATGCAGTCATACTGGGAATGGTTTAAAGGCAGGAAGATGGGGAACAGAAAAAATGAACAGTGAGGGTAATGAGCCAATACTTCTCCATTGATCTCTCTTGGAATGACATATATGATGACAGAACAGTCAGAGTATTTGCTTGCTTTTTCAGATCCAGAAGATGAGAGGAGGTCAGCTATGATTTCAAAATACGTACTGGTATTAAAAATACTGCATGAAGGACAGAGAGGCAACAAAGTGTGCTGCTGCAGGCAACAGGTACTGTATTCTTTAAGTTTCAGATGAAGACTACACCAAGACCCCACAGGATGAGTAATAAAGACATTCATATGAAAGCTGAGATGAAATTAAAAGTATTCTGTAGGAATATAGTAATCTGGTTGCAGTGGGGCTTAAGTTTACACTTTTGGCCTGAGTGGTCTTTAATTTCATGGGTGAACTCCACTGGTTCCAAAGGTAAATCCTGGTTAACATAAATGAAAGATGACTATGCAACACGAGGCATTTTAAGATGACTTAAAAGCAGTGCAAGTGATATCCATTAATTACTCTGGACAGTAAAAATAGTCCCGGTATCCTCTCTCAAGTGGGTGGTGAAGCTGTCACTTTCCTTGATTGGTGGTTCTAAGTTTAAGTTTAAGTCTAAGTTTAAGGCTTTAAATTTTTTTTAAGTTTCATTTAAACTTGATTTTTATTAGCATTTCACCTATCCTGCCATTAGGTCTTTATCTTCTAACTTCAAGGATCACTAAATTACAACTCCATCAAAACATGGAATAAGACTTACTGGATAAGATCTATTTTTCTGCGGTGCTGCTTTTTTTTTTTCCTTCTTTTCCATCTTTCTGCTCATTAAAGGTATCCTGAGCAGCCTACAAATATGCAGGTCATCTCAGTGGTCCCTTCCAAATGGACGTAAATTATCAGCTAATTTCCAGTTTTATGTAGTTTCTCTTCAATTCTAATACCTATTAAAAATTATGTACCAGTGAGCCAGCTCCTTTAAGAGTCTTGATTATGAATTTTCAGGGCTTCTGACACACCGAGATTTCTGAATTCTTCCTGAGCTGTCTCAGTGCAGAGCAATCACTTTACACATTTCAGCAGCATCTATAAGCCACAACTGAGCACACAGAATTAATATTGCTCACATAGTTAATGTTAATATGGTGCTTAAAACTACAAAGGGCCCATTTCTCTAATGTTCTTGACTACATGTTTTCTATTACATCTAATAAAAGAGGGTGTAAAGCATTATGATTACAGTAAGGGGAAAGTTTTGCTTTAACATTTATCTATGCTGCAGACTTGTGTTGGGGTAGGTATGCTGCAGAGATGTGAAATGCTGCACTTTCAGAAGGACACTACGGTGATAGCTAAAGCTTCCAGCTTGGACACAGTTATGTTTTTGAAAATGTATTCTAACATGCTCAAGCAGAGGATCTGAGAGCAGAGCTGTATAGAAAAAAAAGTTCCCACTGTGGAAAAGGCTATATAAGGAAAATCTTTTCTCTGAGTCTGATGCACCTGTGTTAGGATACTTAGCTAGACTAGCACAGTCAGTAATTCTATCTAGACATGGTTAGTAGATACGTGACCCTGGCAGCATATTCCTCATGTTGCACAACCTTAAATCACTATGTAGCGTACAAGGTACTGGAGAATGAAGTACCCTCACTCCAAAACATTGCTATGAAAACAAAATACCAGTCTCATCATTAGAATCTGTATACTAGAAGTTTTTCATGCATTCTAAGCATCAAACACGAATTCATTAAAATTATCAAAGACCACAAAGAACTTTGTGTTTTTTTAGTGATTGCTGGACCAGTACAACAAAACCAAATTATTAAGCCTTCAATAAGTATAGACAACATAGAGTAGAAATAGGAGATGATGAGATGAAGGAAAATATGTCAGTTCCCAAACCCTGAAACATTGTGTAGTCACTTGTGAATCGGAAGGCGGCCAGACATTCCTACCTTAGAAGACTCCTGTTAACAGCCATGTATGCTATCAGAATTCACTGCATATTGCCTACCAGTTGAATACCTAGCACTTGACAAAAATTCTTTCATTTCGCTTCCCATTATAAGGAAATACACCCGTAACTTTAACTAATAAACAACTTGGTCAATAGTGTCTAACATAGGGAGACTGGATCTCAAAGGACACAGTGGAAGACAACTGTTATGCTACTGAGAGTGCAGTTGTTGAATAAGCTCCATTAAACACTTGTAATGGGAACCTTGCTCAGGGAATAACTACTGCATCGGTATCCCTCCTTGGTGACATAGGCCTTTTATTAGTGGTCACGTGCTGCTTTCAGTGTGAGATGCAGAAGAGACGTCCTAAGTGTTTATATCATAGGAAAAAACCTTCAGAATACTTCACAGAAGCAGGATTTTGTGTCTAATTTATTGCAATCGCACAATGTGAACATGCAACATGTCTCTATCTGAACTTGGGAAGAATTTCGTTCCTTACTATCCTTAATTTTAAACTGTCAGGAGTTCTTTTGGATGGAATTTTTTCTTTTATGTAATATAAAGATGTATTTATAATGGTATTTGCAAACCAACTGTGGTAAAAGACTGATGTGGAGAAATGGAGGAAGCTGCTGTAGATGAACATCTAAACAACTTACTATTATGTTAAGGGAACACGTGTATGAAAACCCCTTTTCACTTCAGAGATTGAAACCGTTTTGAAAACCTCTTAGTTTTTAAAGCAAAAACCTACTCACTAAGAGCTTTGTATAACAGTTTTACGGTGTTAGCCATATCTCTTCATTATAACTATTCATATTTATCACAATAAAAAAATCAGTAACATAAACCTTAAGTAAAACAGCATACAAAAGATGGCAACAAAGTTTTCCTAGAACTTTGGTATCTCTTGCCTACGTTTAAATGGAATGAATTCTTTCCTAGGGAAAAAAAAAACCACAACCAAACACCAAAAAAAAACAAACCAAAACCTGTAAAACACCCTGCAATTCTTTTTTTGTAATATACTTACTGTATAGCGTATCTTGTTTGCAGTGAGCAAGCCTGTCTGTATGGAAGTTCCAAGAAACTACCGTAACATAGCTGTTCATACTATTCTTATGAAAGTACACCATTCTGTCATCGTGCTCATAGTTCCACACACAACTACCATGGTGCCAACCATATTCTTGTCCAAGCAGATACAGTACAATCAATTATATGGAGCTTCTCTCTTCTCTCCAACTCACTGACAATAAAGAATTAGAGTGCGAGAAAGATAGGGTTTAGCAATCTTCACTGTGCCTGCATGTTATCATCGTTGCATTAGGAAAAAACAGGTAAAGTGTTGTAATTTAGAAAAAAATCCACCACCTTGAGTTTTAACAAACTCAAAGTTTGTGAGCTCTGCAGTGATGATCACCAAGGCCTGTGTTGTAGAAGCTGCCTAAAATACTCAGTATCTACATACATAGGGCTGGCATGTTGTGTGCAGTTTGGGAAAACTGTAAGTTGAGGCTCTCAATTGAATGTCTGTTGGTTTTTTTTTTTTTTTGGGGGGGGGGTGTTAATTGCTTTTCTTCTATAAAGAGAAGATACAGAATTACTCCATCTTTAAACAGAGAGAATAATGGTTTGCGTTCTTCTGCTCAAACACAGAAAACTTTGATACTTAACAATGATCAATATCTTACTCTACAAATAATCTCACTAGGGTGGAAGTCTCTGTTATGAGAACTGTCAGAAACTGGACCAAACTGATATGATACATTCTGGAGGGTAAAATCTGCAAAGGCAAACCCATAAACCCCATCTCTATTGGTTTCTTCTCCTGACCTGGAACAGGACATGGGGACAAAAGAAATAAATATTCTTCCTTTCCACAAGGAAAAAAAGATTAGGCAATTCAGGCCACAGAATTTTGTTTTGTGTAGCAAAGTCTTAAGGGTGTTTAATCAGCTTATTCATCCGTGCTCTTCCTTCCTAACAGAGGGTCATCTTAAAAGAGCAATCTAATAACAAAGAATACACACCATTTAACTAGTGAATTTTTGCGTATCTACCATAATATGGTTAGCATTACATCACACAATTTGTATTTCTTCCTAACTGTTGAGTGTGGGAATGGTATTCACTATAACTGTTGTCTGCTCAGGCCTGTGTATTTGTATATTCGTAAAATTCCTGGTGTGCATCTTCTGTTAAGTGGTGCAAATAGCAATGAAAGCAACAGTAGCTTGTTCAGAGAATCCTTATTGCACAACTGCAAATGCTTTGGTTTCTCCTTTTTTGAAAGGCTCTGCGATTTCACACATTTTAAAAAAAAAAAAAAAAGCTATGTTACGTTTTCTTGCAGCTTCCTCCAAAATGATCTGTGGAAAAATGCAGCATAAAGCCCTAGTTAAAAGGCTTTAATTGAACCAGACCAAATGGAAAATCTGTAAACCTGTGAGACTTGTACCCTATAACAGAACTGCTAAGTTAAAAAAAAAAAAAAGACAAACGATGAAAACAGAACTAAAAATACACTAGGTGTGGCAAAAAGGAGCTTTTTCAGTGTGTACATGAGAGATTGGGGCTATAAACAGTTAAGAAGAAAAAAGCCTTTTTTGTATTTCACCTTCCTCCTAAGGCTCCTGTAATCCATGCCAACATACTGAGCCTTCTAGTATTACTTTGTTAGGCGGCAGGGTGAGAATGTGACAGTAAACCAGATGACCGGACATCCCATACTAGCTGCACTTAATAGCAAAGTATTTTGTTTCAAAGACATGTTATGATAAATCATCTCTAGGTATTGCAGAAGAGATTACTAGTACAGATCTCGAAATAAGATGCTGTTATATCTATATGAAATGCAAAGAAATGAAGAAAGAATCAAGTGTTTGCCTGCCTACTTTGATCATTTCAATGATATTATTCAGTCAGCAAACAACCTGAGTTACAGAGTTCTGCTTAAATGTGTATTTACCTTGTAGATTTGTTAGAAAAAGGCTATAAATCTAGTGTTAACAGTTCAGTTCTCACAGGTGTGAAAGATCACCTAAGGAGGTTCATCTTCTTTCAGTTGTATGATGCAGCAAACACATAAGCACACATTTCTTGGCCATCAGAGCAAGCCTCCATGCGGTGTAAGACAGCAGAACTCCATAAATTTTGATGCACAAACATTAGGGCAACTCTGCTAATTTATGCTAACTCTCTTGGCCCAGTAGGAAGGGTGCTCTGTGGTGCTCTGACATTGGCCTGTTTCTCTATGGACATGAAGGCTGAATTACAACTAATTATAGAGGCAATCAGGATCAGAACAGTCTAGTATAAATTGGGCCGAATTATCAAAGTCACACCCGCATCGACTTCAGTGCTGGGATCATATTAACAAAATCAAAGAGAGCACTTCACAAAGGACTTGTTTTTCTAACATGCTCAGTGAACTCTCTTTTGTATATTCAGGTGCACATCTTCCCTTCTCAGCTGCCTTGTACGACAAAAGAACCTGGGTGCTTCCAAAAGCCGGCAGAGAAGGAAAATTCTCACTGTGACAGTTTGTCCCTCCAACATTTTGATTCCTAGTTAAACAAAGCAATTCAGCCTGCATCCCATTCTCACCAGCCTTGGAGATGCTCATGGCTGAGCTAGAACACTGCATTTTTTCTTTCCAGAACCATGTATTAAGATCTATTTGTGACAACAATATAGTTTGCATATAATTAGGAAAAAATATTGCATGAAAAAGAGGAGACGAGTTTAAAAGTATTTGCATGTGAATTCTAACATTTGTAAAAAATGCAATTAATTAGGAAATATGAACACTTGCATCTAGTCACGGACAATAAGCAGAAGTGAGAAAAGAGATGCCAAAAAAAAAATAATCTTCTCAAGCCTTATACTCACTGAGTTGGTTATCTCCCCTCCTTTGCCAGCAGCACACGATGAAAAAATGCAAAGAGTAACGACTGAGGCAAATGCAGAATACAGAGCAGTTAACTATATCCTATGAGCGAATACAACATTTCAATTGCATTACAATGAAAATAAAAAACTGGTAGTAACATGAGGTGCAGCTAACTTGCAATCAAGTAATCTTGCTCAAGTAGAGACCCTCTTTTTTCCTATTCTGAACACATGCTAACATGATGCCATCGTAGAAACGATCATTGCCATTAACAAACTATTGATTCAGTACTACTGAACCTAACCTATGTATTTTTCTTATTAGTGTAATTTGAAACAGCAAATTTCAGGGAATTTTTAGATTAGTGTTTAATTTCAACACATACAAGAAGTACACGGATGGCATCAAAAGACAGGACACAGGAGAATTAACTGGATTGTGCATGTGCATCAAGACAGTATCAGCTCCAGGTGCTGTTAAACAAAATGAAACAATGAGAAAGCAAATAATTTTTTTTCTGAAAGGAAAAAAATAAAATGAGGAACGAGAAAGATCTTTTTCCCTGAGGAAATATACTAATAATTTTTATTATTCTTCTAAAGTATTTAAATGAACATGGGAAAATCCAAAGAACTATAACATCAGTATTTGGAGTGAAGGAATACATCAAGCAAGCTGAAAAGCCTTTGACATGGGAAGATGTGACTTCTGCTGAGTTTTCAGATGTGATTAGAGCATGCCAGTGGCCAAGAATGCAGATAATAATACTCCCTAGCAGGTGCCAGAAAGTGCAGCCTCCTAAGGGCAGGGAAGTCTGGACTCTGTGAAGGGGTGTGAGGAACAAAATTTGTTGTATAAAAACCAGCAGGCATAAATTAATAATTTCTTTCTTGTCTTTGGAAATGAATTACTTATGGAGTTATTAAGAGACATACACTTAAAACTTTCCATGTTGAAACATTTTTTAATTTATGCATACAGCAAAAATATTGCTTGCTGGTCAAATATCAATTTATTTTCATATGAAGGTATAGAACGATTTTAAGACACAAACAATACCTATTTCTTTGCAATGGACAGTCCAGACAAGATACAGTGATTTATTCATCAATCATTTCATGTCAATTAATATTATCCATTAATATTTAATTAGAAGTTTAGATAAAATAGCTTTTTAAAAAGTTTTTATTTCCTCCATGATCTAGAAATTTTTTTTACATTTTTCTCTTTTGAAAATGCCAGCATTTTCATGTAAGAATAGACACGGTGACATATGAATCTTAAACTGATCTCAGTTATCTGTTGCAAATCTAGTTTAAACTAACCTTAGCCAAGATTTGAGATCCACTGAATTTTCAGAGCACCACCGAATCAATACATTGTGTTCAAACTTTGCTTAAACAGCAAAATTTCCGTAAAAGATACTCCTTGCCATCCCAAAACCTGTCTTTAAGACCTAAATGTAAACGAGGCTCTAGTAATGACAACGCCCTAGAAAACTGGTATCTCAGAGCTTCATTATCTACCTTAAGTAGAAAGGCTGCTAATGAACTAAGGTACACGAGTCTGCAAGACTCGCAAACACTCTAGGATCCTACTGAGGTTGCTAAAAAGTGTTGAAATGCTTTACTGTGCCATATGTGGGGTCTTACTTGTCGATACACCTCCTTTTCCCTTCCTTTTTAGGTAAAACCATGAAACAGGATGACAAGACCAACACATCCAGAATAGAGGCTTAGAAAAAGTGTGAGTGTGTGTGTTGTGGGAGAGGGGGGAGGAGTTCCTGGTACACAGCCTGCGCCTGTTAACAGCCATCCAGAGGCATATACGATGATGTCCACCTCTTAGGAGCAACAAGGGCAATAGATTGGAGGTACCAGCAGCCAAGGAGAAGAATGGAATAAAGAACAGCAAACTGGGTAGAAGAGAGAAGCAGGTCTTGAGTTTATTCACCTTCCACATCTTGCTTTAGAGAAAGAATCAGACGTAGGCAGAGCCTGGAACAACTCTGCAGAAAACGCGTACTCTGCAAATAGATCTGGTACCTCTGTTCTACATAAGAACTAAGAGGTATTTTAATTCCATTACAAATAAAACAATTAGATCTTTGTTAAATGACTAAACTTGACTGCAAGTTAGAGTGCCATGAAAGAAAACGTGTTTGGTGAGGTGCTTATGCTGTTTCCAGACACTTTACCCAGAATGGGTGAGTGAAAGAGCTGCAATATTTTAGAAGAAACATTATTACTAATTAGTCTGCTACAGATAATTACAGCAGAATGTTGCTCCATTTTTAGCAACAACAAAGTAGAAGATCAGATTTTTTCCTTATAAAGGTGAACTGCAAAATGTTTTGATAGGCAGTAAATGATTTCAGTGTACTGGATTAGAGTTTACTCACACACGTAAAGGAGAAATTAACACTGTTGACTATTATGGAAGAAACAGAACTTTAAATTGTTTACTGAAACTGGCAGTTTCCTGTGTTTGATGTACATCAGAAATTTACTGAAAACGGCAGTTTTCTGTTTGGTAACTCCCAGACATGTTTAGAGCTACGCTGACACATTTACCCCCACAGCTGACTGCGCTTCTCCCAGCTGGGAACGGACAATCTAAATGTTATAACCAAACAGAAGAGAAAGTCACGGCAAAGTCTACAATATGAGCGGGGGGAATTTACCGACCCAACGGTGATGAACACTCATCGTTAAACCTGAAAGACAAACTGTAAAATGAGTTTGTACCGAAGGCGGCACAGGGGGTCCGGGCGGCAGGTGCTGCTCTGAGGGCGTTTCCCTCAGAGGCCATCAGGGCCAGCTCTGTCCCTGCCGCCCACATCCACCGCCTCCTGCGGGGCGAGGCGCGTCCCGCCGGACAGGCCCCCGGCCGCTTCCCGTCGCCTCAGGGAGCCCCCCCCGGCCGAAGGGCGGGAAGCCGCCCCGCGATGCGCCGCGCTTCTCCGTCGCGCCCGAGACCAGCGGTGAAGCGGTGCCCGGCGCGGGGGCCTCCCCGCCATCCCCCCTCCCCGCCCGGCAGCGGCGCCGGGGTAGCGGTACCTCACACGTCCCTCACCTCGCCGTGCCCGGGTGCCGCGTACGTCCGGCGGGTGAGGCGTACCGTTCTAAATACCATAAATTCACCTGTTCTTCCTCACAACTTGGCAACGCAGAAAGGCAAAGAGAGATGGCCGAGGGGCTAAGCCCCGCTCTGCCCCAGGTGACGCCGGGCCGCCCCGGCCCCTCCGCCCCGCGCGCACTCACCTCAGCCGCCGCGGCGCGGCCCGGCCACAGCAGGGCGAGCAGCAGCAGCGGCGCCAGGCGGCTGGGGCAGCCCCTGCCAGCCATCTCGGCGCTGCCTGCGCGGCGTCCCGCGGGGCGCTCGGACTCTGTCCCCCGCCCGCCCGCGGCTTTTGGCCTGGGGGCTGCTGCTTCGCCGCCGCTTCGGCGCTCACGGCACCCCGGGGTGGGGACAGGGACCGGGGCGGGGCCTGCCGGGCCACCCCTCTCCTCTCCCCCAACCCCCCCGTCTCCTGCTTCGGGCACCGCCGGCAGCCGCCTTCCGTCCGTCCGTCCTCAGCCGGCATGGAGTGAGCGAGGAGCCGGGGGCTTTCCCGCCTGGGAGCTGAGGTGAGCGCCGCGGAGGGGCAGCCCCGGGCGGCGGTACCTGCCGCTCGCCACGGATCGTCCCGCCTGGCCTCGGCGCCTGAGGGGCCAGCACTGTCCCGGGACAGCTGCAAGTTTCCCCAGGTCGCCGGGCTGCCTCCGCCCGCTTCTCCCGCGCCGCCGTGAGGGCGCAGGTGGTGGGTACCAGCCGAACGGCCTCGGGGCTGCGCTGCGGGGACGAGAACCCGCCCGCGCCAGCCCCGAGCACCGTCCGAGCAAGGACGGGGCCCCGGTGGGGAGAAGGGGTAGGTTAAAGCGGGGCGGGAGGGAGGTGGGAGGCGGCAGCGCTGGGTGCTGAGGGAGGCGGCCGCGGCGAAGGCCGGCCGCAGCCCCGGCCCTCAGCGCGTCCCGCCGCAGCCCCGGGCGCTGCCGGCACTGACCGGGGTGTTTCCGTTTCAGCAGCGCTTTCCTCTCCCTCGAGTGTTTTCTTAATGAGACAGCAGACACTAAGAAGGGACAAAGTGCTGCCCACTGCATAAATGTAAATCGGTGAGAAACATTTCTCCCCAGGCTTTCCACAGAGCTTGGCATGACAGAAAGGTTTTAGGAATCGAAATGTGGTTTGTACAGTGTTGGCAACATGTAAAGTTTTATCACATTTATTTTATTGACAAAAGTAGTGCATGTTCAAGGTAACATCTCACCAAATAAATTGCTGTTCTGAGATGGCGCACACTTGGAAAATATGTTGACCAGGCTGGCCACAGCGATTTTCCCTTATCTGTAGTGAATGCTGGAGAGGAGATCCCACATTACAGGTTTTATTAAGCACTACAAGTGATACAGAAAAAGCAACAACATATGTATATAAATCTATTTAGGACTACTCATGAAATAACATGCCTTGCATGAGCATAAAGCTAACCACAGTTGCTTGTAAAACAGCTTCTCTTACAGGCACGAGAGTAGAGCTGGATCTCCATTCAGTAGATAGTACTGTCAGCCCCCTATGAAACCTGCTGTGAAAGCTAGTTAGTAGGGGCTACTGTTCCCAAAAATTTGGTACTAGGAGCAAGAACACATCTCTGGAAGAGCAGAGCAATATGTTCGGTATCAAAGATCTTGTACATCATCACAAATGTTATTACCTTGGCTCTAAAATCTCAAACATCAGTGAGAGCAAGCTGGCAGGGATAGAGATGAAGGGGAAGAAATCCCATTTTCAAGCCAGATTGATGGATGAAGGTGTGTGAAGGTACCCATGTGAAGGTAATAGTATCTTAGGGTAAAACCACTAAACTGATGCATTTTATTTGCCAGATTCCTAAACCTGTTGACTGTAACAGTGCTAGATTTTTTTAGACAGGAATACTGTAATAAGGACAAAAATGATGTCTACAGTTGTTTATAAGCCATAGGCACCTATACATTAAAAGTACCTAAACCTACCACTGAAATTTAACATTGGAAGAACTGGTGTTAGACAGAAGGCAGCAGAGACTCATTTACACAAAAGTGAAAACAAAAGGTGCATGCAAGACTACAGTGGAAGGGAGTGGTCAGTCCTCAGAAATTATACAAATTCAGATGCAGGAAGAACAGTGTAACTCTCACTGAGTAAAGAAGATAGTACTTAACAAGAGAGCTCTTGAATACTAGGACAAAGAAATATTGGAAGAAACAGAAGGAGGCAGGCAAACCACTATTAGGAGAAATAAAGGCATATATGCAGAATACCTTGTGAATGAAATACTGCTATAATAAAAAGGCATTGGGTCAATTTTCAGATGATGAAAACTCTGTGTGGAAATTTAAAAAAAAAGAAGTCAGCAAGCTGAAAGCAAAAATGGGAAAGTTCTAACAAGGGAGAATCAACAGAAAGAACATTTTTTAAAAAGTCCTCTTCAAGCCCAGTCTTATCCCAGTACCACCTGTTTCACTGACTTTGAGCAGCTGTCTGCTAAGTAGTATGGCCCAACTGGATGGAAGTTGTGTCTGTGTTATAGTTAAGAAACAGCAAGTAATGTTGTGTTATGAGACTGTCACGTAAAAGCACATATGCCTTTATGTGAGTTTCTGGGACAGATAAGGGACTTCAAAGTAGCATTCAGCTGGAACAAAGGTTAGATCGGACACTGATGTTCCCTCTGCTGTTTGTTGCTACCATAATTGATGCCACCCGTCCAAAGAAAGTCTATGAAACCTGGATGCAGACTGTGTTGCTGATACTGTTGTAGTCCATAATATCTTCAGAGAGATGCTCTTGTCTGGCAAAAGAACAGGCCAGGTAGGCTAAACATCAGTTGTGTCAAAACGTATACCTGCAGCTGCCTCTAGAGGTACTTTACCTAAAAAACATCCATGCATGAACAACAGAGAGGTCAACCTTAACACTAGAAAGCAATTGAAAGCTGCAACAAATGATAGCTTGGCTTTTTTCACAGTAATTGATAGTTCATGATTGTAGCTTTGATTTTGTTTCCTGAGTTCTCTATGGTAAAACAAGGATAACAGTATTTTCTCTTTTTACAGATAAAGACTATTTTTGTGGGAAACGTTACAGTGGTATGAAATTATTATAAAGTACAAAGTTTCATAGGACACTGTAGAAGAAAAAATAGGACTTAAGGAAAAGGAGGAAAAGAGCCCTAATTTTTATTTCCTACCTTTTGAATCCTCGACTTTGCAACTTCAGTGGTCTTGTTACACATGATGTTGGTTTATTTGGAAGTAATGAGAATATAGTTAATTTTTTATACCTCAGTAACTGTAGCTGTGTGTCTGCCTCAAACTATAGCTCATGTCTGGTGGTCTTAGTTTACCAGAGTCCCTAAGAATGAAATTGTCTTCCTTGTTGGTCCTTGTCTAGAAACTAAACACCTAGGTTATGTTATGGGGTCAGCTTTCCCCCCTCTGGCTTTTGAGAATCTTATGAGCTGAGGTTTGGTGGTGCTTGTATAAAACCTGTTCCTTTGGTGGTATTGAGTGTTTTATCCTGGGGATATTTTAACTTGTTTTGAATTAGGTAAGCATTCTATTGAGGTAACTTGTGATACTACAAAATATAAAATATGAGATCAATTTGATACATCAATCTATATAACACTTTGTAGTCCTTATATTATTGCACCAGCTGCTGAACAATTCAAACTATAGGAAGCTTGTTCAGAAAACGATGAATTTTTGATAGCCATGGTGAAGTACCAAGCAGACTGGTTTAAGTCTTCCACTTGTGTGTTAAGTATGATTTCAAACTGGGTCAATAGGTTGGATCAAAATGGATTTTAATTTTAAAATAAAAGGTTCTCTGCTAATACAAAGCAAATGTACCAAATTTCAATTTCATCTTCAGAAACTGTTTGAATAATTAAATAATGAGATGGATGGCGGGCAATGGGAACAAATTTCTGCAAAGTCTGACACTTTGTGACTGGCATGGATTTTCCTTTTGAGGCAATCTGTCCCTGCAGTATTTTATTAATTTACAATCTTGCTTATATTATTTATATTATTAATTTAAAAAATCAAGAATGTTATTGGAATATTATGTTGTTATTATTAGTAGCATTTTATTTTAATTTTATTTTTTTTACAGGCGGGGAACTGGGGTACAGAAAGACACTAAGAATTTGGCAGATGAATGGAGCACTGTACAGTACCTGTAGGGTGTGATCTTGCAGCATGGATTGGCTGCCCTTAGGCTATTTATTCATCAGTCATTGCACAGTACCTTACAAAGTCTCAGCTTCATACTGTGATATATGAATATACTGTGTATACACATACAAGTCAGTATTATTTATAGATTAGTTCTGGTTAGAAAGATGTTATGCTATCTAAATAATAGAAAGCAAGACAAACAAGTAATTTTTCAGGAACTGTACGCTGTTTTGTTTTACAAAGAAAAGATAGCTGCTTGTTGAGCAGCTATCAGAGAGCAGCCAGTTTGCTGCAGGTTCACATCCTGCTCTCTTGTCAGTAATTCATTGTCTTTGCTTACTCAGGAGACTTCCACAAAGGAAGCGAACTGCTGTCAGTTCACTCCAGTCAGTGTTCAGTCTCCTCAAAATTAACCTCCCCACATTTGGAAGACTGCAGCACTAAAAAATAAAAGCCTGTGGTAATCTGTGCTATCCTAGGAAAAGCCCAGCCTCTTAAACCCTCAGTTTGAAATAACCATTGTGAGTCATTTGCCAGATGGGCCTCATTCCACAGGGTTACAGCTTTTTTCTTATTTGAGGGATGTAGAACTTTGCACAGGAGCTGACCGTTTCTCTGGATTTGTGAAGAAAGGTTAGTGCAGCACATTTGCACATAAAACTGCATATATGCTGTTGGACCTAAGTCAGAGGTCACAGGTACACTGTGTAGTTACTTTCTGCTTGCAAAATTTGACTGTCTGGGACTGTAGAGGCCTCTGGTCAGTCCTGCGCTTAAGGCTTCAGCTTCCTAAATCCGGGCAAAAGCTGTGGAGAAAATGGTCTAAAAATAAAGCTAAAAGAATCTGGATAACATTTCCAATGATTGTCATCTGTCCATACATATGAGTAGAATTCTTGAGCCGAAAATGCGTGAGACATATTTATGGGTACCAGTTACTCCTAGGGAGATTCCAATTGGACACAAAAGGAAAATTTTTCACAATGAGAACAATCAGCCATTGGAATAATCTGCCCAGGGAAGTGGTGGATTCCCCAACATTGAACACTTTTAAGATTTGGCTGGACAGGGTGCTGGGCCATCTTGTCTAGACCATGCTTTTGCCAAGGAAGGTTGGACCAGTTAATCCTTGAGGTCACTTCCAACCTGATATTTTATGATTCTGTGATTCTGTGATGACTCCTTCTGCATTCAGAATAGTCCTTCTTTGCTCAGATGCACACTCAGCCACTGATCCAGCCCAGTTTGCAGAAAACACTATCTTGAAAGTATAGACAGGTGTCACTTTTTTTTCTTAACGCTTTTAGCTAAAATGGTGGGTAAGAAATAACGATGCAAGATCCTCTTTGTTCATTATTTCAAACACTGAGTGAAGACTATCTCTTTTCTAGGCTGAAATCTTTTACCCTTTTTATATTGATCTGTAATTTCATATATAGTTCCCTTGAAATAATTGGATTGCTGATAAAACAAAATGCAGCCTGAATAAGAATAATATAATGTAGTGCCAACATAAAGCCGTGCAGTATGACATATGTAAATGGTTAAGATATATTTTGGTTATCCAGTAATTATTCATGTTTGTACATCAGATGTATATTTTAATATAAACAGGTTCAGAGGGGAAAACAACAACAACAGTATGGAACAGTGTTTATAGACTATCCACAAACAGAAGAAAAGAGAAGACCTGCTGTTTAAAAAAAAAAAAAAGAAAAAAAAAAGTGCTGCATATACAGATCCTCAATCAGCGTGAATGGCATTAACAAAGGATTCATTTGAACGGATTAAGTGGCTTATCACAGCTGCCTGGTGAGTTTTACAGATCACTAAATTTTTTAACTGGAGTCACTGAGATATATTTTTAGCTATCAATTTAACAGTAATAAGAAATCACCAGTTAAATCATTTGTAGCCTGTCAAATTTTATAAGCCTATACAATCATTTATTGTATTTGATTTTATTTTCTGGTCTATAAGTTTATACCATTTAAATTTCAGGTGCTACACTATTTAAATAGTAGGAAACAGGACCTATAATTCTGAGTCTGTTTTAAGAGGAAAGATATTCCTACATTCTAGTGATGAACATACTTGGAGAAGAAAAAGTAATGACCAACTCAAACCTGAATGCCTGTTCCAGAATAATTTTGCAGGTGAGGGAGAATTATTAAAAGGCATGAAGAAAACTTTTAGAGACTATGATGGAAATACCTGCTAGCAGCTGTGGCATGAGTTCTTTCTGTAGGAAAATGGTCCTTCGGAGAAGATTAGGACCAGTGTGTCCGGGAACTTTCAGAGTGGTGTGTGGGATCAATGATTCCATCTCTATACTATCATAGAGGAAAAGTCAGTACAATTTTACTTCTTGCTTGAGGTCTTTATAAAACTTCGTGCACCAAGCTCTTTAGGAATGTGAAATTATGCTTTTCTACCTGAGAACCTGGCCTAGCAACTGCACCTTGCTTGAACCTGACACCCTCGCTGCTAGGCAGTCTTCCGTTGTGCTAATATGCCCGAACTCTCTCCAGTGTCTTTTTCATGTTTACTTGGTTTGTGCAGACCCAGGCTACTTGTTATTCAGGTGTTCCCCATGTCTCCAATGTAGCTCTTCTAGCATTTTTTTTCTGCGTTATTTGTGAATGACTTACCTCTAACAGTCTTGCGCTGATTTGAGTACATAGGCAAGGTCTGTCTGGCTTGAGGAGGCAGGGATTTTGAAATGACAGAGAACATCTGGCAAACACATGCCTGTCGTGTATGACCGGAAAAAGGGAAGACTGCAGCGTCATGCATCAAGAACAGCATCATCAGATTTCCATTTCAGTTGTGCAAGGGCTTCATGAGAAGTTGGCATTTTCTTAAATGAAAAGTAACTCACACCTGGCCAATGTTGATACAAGAAAAAAAATATTTACACAGTCTGTCTGCAAATTCAGAAGGTTATCAGCAAAAATGGCCTTAAATTAGTAACAATCACAGCACAAACTAGTGCTATTGTCTGCTACCAGGTTGAAGTGTTCCTGTGAAGTTAAATCCTTTCTACACAAACTTATTTGACACATTAAAGGATGAACTATACTGGGATGCACATACCTTCTCCACCATTTACTGCTGTAGCTGATCATCTGGCAATCTCACATTGTTTAATCAGTCCTTTGTTTCTCATTTGGAAAGAGACAGTCCGAGCTTCTGTCTTCAGTTACCACTAATTATTTTCATAAATATTTTTTTTTCTATAAAATCTCTGTGTTTCGAAAAAAGTAGCAGGCAACACAGGTTTAAAAAGTATATAGAGTAAATATACATAAATGGCTAAACTATCTCAATAGAGCTTTGGAAAATTTACTAAATGCCTAAATATTTGCAGACTAATTTTAATACAGGCTTCACTGTAGCCTGGAGAATAATACACAGTAGTCTGTAAGTTATGTCTGTATCTAATTTATCATTTCATATAATGAGTGGGCACCTTAGTTAATAATAATAATAATGTTAGTATTAATAATAATATATAATAATGCTTATTTCCTGTATTGCCGCAGAAGTTTTGGGCTACCTTTTGGTTTTACTTTACCTTCTTTTTTTGCATGTGGAAATCATAAACAACATGATTTCAACTTTATAATCCATCAGTAGCAATGGTTGGCATGGAGCTGGCCTTCCCCAGCAGCTGCTCTGGAATCATGTGGCTATTTTGAGTACTGCTTTGCTCCTTGCCTTCACTCTCTCTCTGACCAAAAGAAAACAGCACCAGTTAAGTCATCTTGAGTCAGGTGCAGATCTCCTCCATCTCTGCTCAGTCATCACCTCATGGTGTCTGTGGAGATGCAGAAATCTGTCTGGAATGGTTTCTCTCTGGCCATTACTAATTGTGGGATTGGAAATAGGTTACAAGGGGGAAGTTGCAAGGACTTTTACATGGTCTTATTCGTGCTTATCTGTTTGTACTCAATCTCACGAATCCAAAAAACCAAATATATATAGCATGTGCTGACCATTTCTTGATGATGCATACCCCTTATAAATATACTCTTTCTAAAGAATCACCCCAAACAGGACTTAATCACATGTACACACTTCTCACCTTTTAGAGGCTACAATTTTTTGAAGGTTGGGTGTTGGAAGTTTAGATTTAATATAGCTTTGTCCTTCTTTTAAATCAGGTGGCTGCTGATTGTTTTTTCAGCACAAGAAATTGATGGGGTAAGTGACATTGATATTTACTTTATACAGGTGATAGATAGGATGTAAAGTTCATACAAGTAACACTATATAGGCCAAAATGACCTATAGTGCTATGGGAAAACTGTGATGGTTGTTTCAGTATTTCTGCAGTTCCTTGCCGTTCCTGTTGCTCACCTTAACTATTTTGTGATTTTGTGCTTTGGATTCTTCTAGGTTCTAACTTTGGCATCTTTAGATACTGTTGGAAAGCTGCATGTATAAGAACCTCTCTCATGTACTGAGTCTGTTTCCTTCCTCATGAAGTCACTTCAATGGCTCTACATTATAACATATATCATACTCATTCTAGCTTTCAAATCATTCTCTGTATGTTAGCCTAGATCTTAAACTGGCCTCCCATCTCTCTGAAGCCAAAATTTCACATATAATAGAGTCTCAATATCTATGTTATTTTCCTCTCTGTACTGTCCTCCATATTAACCCTATGTTTGCAGCTCCCTCACTGAAATTTCTTTCAAGTCCTTCCTCTCTGTTTCTTTCAAATATTTAAAGGCTTGTTTTTATTGGTTTTTTTTTCCCTAAAGTCATCCCTTTTTAGCTCAAATGTTGAAAACGGCAATATTTTTTTAAAATAAATGTGTTAAATTAGAACAAAGGGTAACAGCTTATGTGTTATTAGAAACTTGCATTCCGTTGACATTCCAGTAGAGGCAAGTTTTTAATAAGTAGGTGGGAGACTAGCATGGTGTAGATTAGTAATTTCATGGGAAATCCAGCGTGTGAAAGAGAAGCAGTCTGTGAGAGAGACCATCATACTCTCTTGTTCTGAGGTTTGGGAGTACCAGATATTCTAAAAATATTGTAGATAGAAATAACAGAATTTTTCCTCCTTATCTGATACTTGTCAGTGTTTTCTCCTTGAAAAATTGAAGTATGAACCTATTGTGTTCTGTTGGTTATAAAAACCAGTAACAAAACAATGTTGACCTTGATAAAAATGAAACCCACACTGAGCAAATATTTTCCTGTTATCACTGTTTAGTTGTCTACCTAAATTATTCTTAAACCTTTTAAGTCCTTGTCATCCGTTTTGAAACCACTTTGATCATTTACACAATTTTGCCAAAAAAATAATGTCACCTAGTGGACGGTCCAGACATTTATGTGAGTTTATAAACGTATATGTTGGGTATAATTGTTATACGTTTAATATTACACATTGGGAAATAGAAAAGAATAATAAGATCATGTTCACTTACCACACAATAAATTAGTGAATTTACCTTTTGTTGTGTTTTAGTTTCTCCTTGAATACGCTTTTTGTTCCCCATTGCAATTTGATGAAACAAAGTAGTCACTTCTTTGCTATTAAGAGGACAATGACAGAAAGTTTTAATACAAGAAATAAGTAAATTAATGATAGGCAATGCATAATTACACCATGCACATACTTCTTTTTCATTTAATAGACAAGAATTAAATACAAGGCTTTATCACTGAGTGGGCTTGTTGCTCTTCAGCCTGTTTTGCCTTTTATCATTTAATCGTAGTTAAACAGTCTCCTAACCTAATGTGATGGGTTACAAATTTCACATTATTACAAATTAAATTCTGTGTTAAAATATTTCTAGATGCAGCCTATTTCCTTAGTTGTATTTAGCTGTAATATTTAGCATTACTTAACATAACTTGCACGTAATGTCTTTCACCTTGTGCAGCAACAGTAACGAGGTTTTGCTTATTGTTTCTACTTTGCCAGTATGTTTATGCTGCTGAGAGGTCCAAAAGGTTAGAGGGTTTCAAATGTAGCATTGGTGTGTGTATTCTATTAAGCAAGCATTGGAAAAGGTGCACATATGTCAAGCTGAAGACATACATAATATTCTGATGTTTGTTGCTATGCCAAGTTTCTTCATCACCAGGAAATTGCTCTGTTTCATGCTCTGGGCACGCAAGAGTAGCCAGATCTTTTGCCTTAAAAATATCTAATTGGACAAAATGTCCAGTTGACGATGTTTGATGAAGTGATTGTTGTCTGTTCCATATTAACAAATCTATAAACTTTTAATTTTTAGGGAGGATATGCATATATTGACCCTTGTGGGGGACAGGATTGTTCAGTTTGCCGGTGCTTTCCAGAAAAAGGATCAAGAGTAAGTGATGATTAGAACTAATGATAATTAGTGTTGTAAATCTGTTCATTCTGTGCACATTGCTGTTCTTTAAAATTAATATGCTTGGATATGCTTCAAGAAATCAATGTTCAATAAATCAATATTCAGACATAAACAAGTCTCAATATAGCAAACTAGCATAATTCACTGGTATGAAGTACAGCTATCATTGAAGGAAGTTAAGATTATTTGTAAACAGATTTGCTGGTAAATTAGGTTTGTAATAATAGTTGTGCCTTTTTTGTGTTAAGGATTCTTTGGGATCAGTCTAGTAGTTAGACAAAGGTTATTCTTAATATATATTAAGTTTAGAAATCTATGCTCGTATTCTTCTGGGTTGGTTAAAAGAGAGTATCTCTGCCATTTACCAGTCTTATGAGATCTTAGGTGATTCTGAATAGCTTCCAGATTTTAATTTACTAGCTTAATGCACTAAGGAAAAAAAAATAAAATCTGTCCTTGCCTTATATGAATAATTGTAAAACATTGAATGAAGCTAAGGCATTTTCATATTACACACTAAAATTAATGACTGTGAGTGTTGCCGTTTGTTAATTGAAATATGGTCCACTGAGGACTAGTCTGTTATCTTGGCTGGTTTTTCTCAAAATGCATCTCTATATAGTGATAGCAAACAATCTAAACGTTATATGAGGAAAGTACTTATTTAGCTACGTGCTCTGATAGTATACAACTGAAAATTGTCAGTTAGTGATGGAAATTATTTTCTTTTAAAGTACTAATGTTAAAGTTTAGGGTTAGAAGCTTGAACATGGTGGAGCAGTTTTTAGAAGTGCTGCATGCCCCATTTGTTTGGGTACAACCTGACTCTCCACAAAAGCAAGATGCACCTTTTCCTTCATGTGCTTCTGCAGTTAGCTGCATGCTTTGCTGTGTCATGATCACTGCCCTGGTGTCCTTGGATCCTGTCCTAATCCTCCAGGATTATGTCTATATGAAAGTCCCCCATGCTGTAGGATTTTCATAATAGAGGCCTGGGATGCGTCTATCTCTGTAACATTGTGTTAACAAAAGGGCATCCCAGGAAAAGTATTTTGACTAGCAACATTGCAGTGTCTCTCTGAATAGACTGTTTTGGATACCAAAAACCTGATCTGAAGTGCCATTTAAAAACAACTGACTTTGAAACTAGAGGAAATTTCCCTGATTCTGGTTCTCTCTCAGTAGTTTGGAAGTTCTGAATTACATGCCTGTGATCAGTCAATAGTAAATACTCACTGCAGTTGTTATGGCTCTTTCCTAAGCTGTCCTCCCCACCACAGGTAAACTGAACTATGAACATTTGCAGTTAGTTTTATAAGTACTTCCAAGGATTTGGACCTAAGTGCCAAATAAAAGTGTAATAAACATTTCAAAATAAATTTAATGTCATTATGCAAATGTACGTCTGAGAATTGTACCGTTTTCTGAAACAGCTCTGAAATACATACGCACACAGATGGGTAAAGTCTCTCCAATGTAATATGAATCTATATTTCATGCAATCATTTTTATTAATCAATATGCAAGAAATAGAAATACTTGTCAGACCCTACATGAAATATGGCTTAACTAAACACCACTTCAGATAGATTGTGGAAAAAATTTTCTGTACTAATGTATGGTGCTGAATTATTTTCTATAGGATTACTTTTCTTTTTTCATCCTACAATCCTGTTGATTTCTAAACTTTGCTGTGTTCTGCCTTTACACTCTGACACACTAACATTGCTTTCCTAGCTTTTGTGGAGACTACCCATTACAAAATAAAAGATTTGTTTATCTTATTGTTAGCTTCCTAGAATGCAAAACATCTGCTTTATCTACTTTTCTGTCTGAATCCTGCTCTCAGGCTGGTTCCTCAAATTTTTGCATTTTCCTTAATCCTATCTTTAAAGTGCAAGAAATAATAATTGAAAGCCTCTGGCATTGTACAGTATGCAAGCCTAAAATTTCAGAACTATACAGTTTATTAAATAGTCCTTCCCTGTAAAGAAGTTGTCGTAAGGGCAACAGTATAAATTTGGTTGCCTTGCACCATATTTTTGCCCTTTTCACGATTTCGCACAGGCTAGCTGTCAAAATTAAGGATGAACTGGCTCCCTCAGCAAACATTTGCTGAAAGTGATTTTAGAAAATTCATGTACTTGCTGGCAAAAGGCAATAGAACAATAATCTCATCCAGACCAGCTGGAAAGCCAACCTTATAGCAGCCCTCAAAGTTAACAAGTCTTTATTCAGCTCTGTTAAACCAACTGCAGTATCAGGGGCTTTTCCATAGGCTGAATGAAAAAGACAGCCTCTGGGCGAGCTAAATCAGTATATGTATTGAGTTAAATTGATATATGTAGGCCCGTCCACCTATTTTTTATTTTTACTTTTTATTTTTTAATCTTTTTTACCACAGGGAGTCAGATGTAGGGTATTCCCTTCGTGATCTTTCATTGAACATGGTAATCTAAGATTTACAGGGGAGCAAGGACAAATTGTCTTATTATTGTACTGCAAAGGTATCATCTATGTTAGAAACACACAAGGTCAGAACTATTATGAATTGATTAAACATGTTATTCAAACTCTTCCAAGAACTGCAACCAAATCCTTCATTAGACTAGCTGGAACATGACCATTCACATGTTATTCTGAATCTTTGTTGTTGGTTGAATACTCCCAAATAGAGTTACAATTTCAATGAAAAGTTTTTGTTAACTTTTATCTCCCCTAAAAAGTGCACTGGAGGAGAAGCTATTTAGCAAAATGCATTATTTGTAATACACCTGATGGAATGCATAGGAATTATTATCCATAGGAATAACACTCATTGTATCATAATGTAGACTTTGTGCTAGGTAGATGTCATAGGTCCAACTTAAAAGTGATGATTTAACATCTGAATACGAACCTAAGCAGTTTGTTTCACACATTGCTAATGGTCACTTCCCTTCATCCTTCTCCACACACTAATGAAAAGGAGATTTTTAGAGAAGTCAGAATATCTATCTCCTGATAAAATAGCAGTTGTCTCGTTTCAAAGTTAAGGTGTGCCCATCTAATAAGGGTTTCACTTTGTCATCAGACTGTGAGGAAAATACTGTTGCTAGTTCCATTTGACAGATTTTTTTGACATATAAAACGCTATGACGGGTATTTGATGACATGCCATTTTACAGATTTTGGAATGTTACTTTCCTTTTTTATACTTTCAGTGGAAGCATTGCCCACTGGAAATTTAGCTAGTAAAGTGAACAAAGAGGTTATTTCTATGTTTGGAGCTGACCTATAGTCAATCCATACGAAAGATTTCTACTAAAATTAAGGTAGAACAGAAGTCTTAGAGCTGATAGAAATCAACTTTGTTTATTTGTAATTACCAGTGACAAGTAAATTGTGTTCACATTTTGTAAAACTAAAAACATTATAAGCTGTGTATGACATAACTGCAGCCCTTATCCTTAACATCTCTCCACTAAAATAGTAAAAAAACTAGGGTAATAAGAGAATAGACACCTAAAATTAAACTCCTAAATATGTTTAGGTTTATGAGTTAAGTAGAATGGTGGTCAGGAGTGTGGTATACTCTGAAGTTTTCGTAGGAAAGTAGGACCTCAAATCTTGCCCTACTGTTTTTGGCATAATGACCTTTCTTTCTAGCCATTTTTTTTAATACAGTTTAAATATGATTCATTAAAGCTGTGGTTACCAGGACAGCATAAGAAAAATGTGCAGCTGAGTGTGAATGCAATGGGAATTAAGACTTTGCCCTCTAGTTGCCCATTTGAAAATTTTTTAGATGTCAACATAGAAAGCCTTCTTCATTGTAAGTGGACAAGATAATTGAGGTTTTAGCTAGAGAAAAGATGACCATGGGAGTAAGAAACGGAAACTGCCATGGCCATACTTGAATGTCTGGAAATTGGGCAAGTTGGAAGAAAAGTAGAAGCAAATATCTGAACTTTTGTTTAATATTTATATAAAACCACTATACTTATGCATTGGTTGCTATATTGGGTTTTAGAAGAGATTGTGTACCTTTTTTTGTTACCTTAGATAACTCTGTGCTATAAACAGATTTGTGCTATTCATTAGCAAGAAATCACTGTCTGAAAAACATTCTGGTCACTATTGCTAGTAGTATATCCCATTCTGATATCATTACAGTTGTCCACATCACAGTGAAAGTTGGACTTCTGTTTAATTGTGATTACAGCCTTGTTGGAATTAATTTTACATTATACTGTTTATCTGTTGATCTCATGTCACAACTCAAAAGGACTCTTTCTTCCATAGGACACCATTAAACTGTGCTGTTAAATCTCTGAGCATACTGTGTGCTACTATACATATTCATTTAAGAATTGTAGAACGGATAAATAAGAGGAGAAAGTCATCAGTAAAAGTATATAGGCCAGTAAGTGTTCTGCATGATTCTTGGTGCCAGCCCAAAACAACTGAGACTTTCTCCTTTCTCTTCTTTCCCAGTCAAGATGTATGGTCTTCCAGGAGGCAGTGGCATTCAATGCTTTTAATTAGAGGCAAACAGCAACCTCATTGTTTTAGATTTTTTTTTTCCACCCCCTGCTTCCTCTTTGGTCTCCCATGAAGTTTGTGATTTTAATTTTCTCCTGATACGTCAAACAGACAGTGAAACCTTTCCTCCATTTTCCCCTCTTTCTCTAACTTGAAAGGTACTTTCCTTGATAATTCCTGCAGTATTGTATCAGATGCCTCCAAAAATGCTGGCTGCTCTAACTGAATTTAGATTAAAAAAAGTTTGCAGTTAGCACTGACTGATTGTAAACCTGTCCTGTGCCGACACCGGAGTTTGATCCTGTTCAATTCCTTTGGCTTTTTTTATAGAGTTAAGTAGATTTAGAAAGCAAGCGTCTATTCATGACCCAACCTGATCTAGCTTCTATGAGATCATGTGAAATGCCTGGAGCACAGTGAGTAATAAATATAACTCAGCGAGACCAATGTTCGTTCTTTTGCAGATTGAATCAAGTGCCCTATTTTCATACTAGCGTAGGAGAGAACCTAGCAAACAGAAATCTTAGAGGGAGATCTTACATTTTCTGGCAAATGAGATGTAAGGAGTAAGCATTCACAAGAGATAATAAGTCAGTTGGTTGTCACAGGTAAGTTAGAAACTCAGCTGATACATACTTCAGAGCAGTGGGGTAAGAATGGTGAAATTTAACTCTATAGCAGGCCTGTCTCCTGGCATCACTTCCCTTGTAACATCTCCCTAACAGATCTTGTGGGTTGTCACATCTCCCTAGTAGATCCTGTGGGTTAACCGAGTCCCATTTACAGCACAATGTAAACATATTTAAGATTCACGAACTGGGAAACTGCAAATTCTGTCTGTTTTGGGGAATAAGAGGCATTTATTAAATCACGCGTTTTCGCATGCCAGTATGCAATGGCAGCCTGTCATTCACGTGGAATATCCAGCACTTGTATTTGAATTTTCAAGCTGCGCACTTGGGAAATTAATATGTAAAATCCATCTACTTGATCTCAAATACATGTGCTTAGTTGAATTCACTATCAAAGATGTACGCACACTAGCATCTGCGGAAACCCAGATCTTTCCCACTATTTACCTCATACTTGTTGATAATTTTTCCCAGTATATTAGCTATGATACAGTTTTAAAATAGAAGATTCCTGAGACCAGTTATACACTTCTGTAACATTTCTATTGCATTTCACTTACATTCAGAGAACCATGGAAAAACAGACCTAAAGAAATGAGACCCCTAAATCTATGTCTGAAACAGACCACACTTTTTTTTTTATAACTGGGCAGAGCAGTAGACAGTCCTCTGGCTCCAGAAGGTAGGATTGAAACTGGTAGGGAATGGAGCCTGCTTACCAGAGTGTGAACTAGGAACAGGATCACTGCATTCTCCTCACTGTACGGTCTCCTTGAGGCCGTTCTTCATATACAACGTGTGGCTACAGCATCTGTAAATAAGCGTTTTTCATATTAGACGTGTTTCCAAATTTTTTAAAAGTTTTGATCTTGTTAAATTATCCCTCCTTTTGTTCTTGAGCATCTTTCTTTCCTTAATACTTTTGATTCCCCTCTCCCACCATACTAAAAATAGGTTTTTTCTCAGTTGCTGCAGATTAGCAAGCTTTTCCACATCAGGCAAGACAAAATTCTACAAAATCATTCTTTTTCATAGATTTGAATCAACCAAAAATTGCCAATCAGTGACTTTTTCAATAAAATGAATCAGAGCAAAAGTTAATTTTATTTCATTAGCTAATCTGATGTTGATTATTTGTGGTCTAAAATGCTCTATTTTCAACTCTGTTTTCAACCATTAACAGTGTTTTTTAGAGTTTCGTTGCCAAATTCTCTCTTGTTCAGTGTTTGTTTAACACAATAGTGACACCCACTGGCTTATTGGATACTTTCTCTTTTCATGGTTGCACAGGGTTAAAACACAAAACAAAGTACAGTGTGAAAAATGTTTTCAGCGCTTCACTGTGATTTGTTGTGCTTCAATGAAGTATCACGGTGAATACTAAGCTACATCATCAGGTCCAATGTTCCTCTAGCACATTGGATCATCGAAAAATATATTAAAAGAGCACAGAATTTTCCAGTAGTTTGCGGCATGATCCAGATGCTGAGAAAAGTCAAACGCTAAGAGTTACTATTGCATGTAATTGGCTCAAAATCTGACTGCAAAAAAAAGCTAATACTGAAAAGTCGTTATGCAATCTGCTATTTCTGAACAAACTGAGGATAAAGTACGTGCCATATGCTAGTCTGACTCACTGTTTAACCCACAGTCACAGAAAAAATTTGCTCTATTAAGGACAAGAGGGTGGATTTAATGCCAAGTTGTGTGCTTTCTCAGATTTATCTCATCTTGATAAAGTTACTGTTTGGAAGGTTTATTTTGGAGCCTTGCCTTACAGTGAAAATGGTTTTGGTCCGAGTCCTACACAGTTACAGTGAAGGAGTGGAAACTTCCCAGAATGGACACCCCTACAAGCCCTGGAAGCTGCGGCTTCGCTGTGTAATAGACCTGCCCTTCCAAAAGGGGAGAGGACATGGGTGGAGCTTAGAGTAGGGGCAGATGCTCCCACCTCACTAAGAAAACTGCAAAAGAAAGCATCTGTCTGCAAATGCCTTTGTGTGCACTCCTCTGTTACCCCCCAAACTGCTCTACTTTCCTCCCTTTCTCTGTCCTGCTGCTGATAAAATGAGAAAGACTGGTTACAACCCGGAGTCTAGTGCAGAATGAAAAAGGGCACAATATTATTTGCCTACAGTCTGATTCTGTGGAGTTGCTGGGCATTTTCTTTTTTGTTCATGTGAACAGAAGGTAGATGCATTTCACATATCACATAGCCTGTAACGTAGGGTACTGTCCTAATTGAAGGCAATAATTGGACTTCTTTTGACTTTATCGATAATGAGAAGCAAGACAGAATTCACTCTAATAGCATGAATCAGTTTTTTGATTCCCAATTAAGACTCCTTTAAAACATTGTGCTTTCAGACAATTAAGTGCTTAGGGCACTAAAAATCAGGTGCTCTTCGGTGTATCAGGCAACCAAAAAGAGTAATTCCGAATAACCTTGGTCATTGCCGTTTCCAAACAGTATTAAATGCTTTGCTGCATGATTCTGAAGTATTTGCAGTCCTAGTCTTGAGGCAGCATACTTAATTAAAAAAAATATAGTCTTGTTTTGTCAAAAGTCAGTTTCTTACTGCAGGTCAAGCCCAGGATATGCTAAAAAAACAGACCATAATCTTGGCATGGGTAGTTCCTGACCTAGACAATTAACAAGGCATTGAAATCCTAAAGGAATTTATTGGCATCAGATGGCAGAGCAGGCATAATATTCTGTTCATTTTAACTGAGCTAATTTGTCATTTCCACATGAGCATGACTACCTTCATCCTCTTTATTTGTACAGCTGTCCTGAGACTGTAATGCTGTGGTAGTCACATTGGATGGGCACAAATAATAGATGTGATAATAGATGTTATGACATGGTATCAGTTTGGTCTTAACAAAGCTCCCAGTCGTCATCAGTCTTTGAGCTGAGAGAAAGAGAGACAATCCACCAGCTTCACATGGCATGCTAAAGTTGTATCAGCTGTCAAACCTATTGTGAATTCTGGATTCAGTGACTCTGATTTATGACTTCACTACCTCCTACTGAAGACATGAGCCATGGAGTCAATTAAAGTCATAGGGTAGCAACTAAGGAAGACGTTTTATCAGCCTAAAGGACTACATGTGCTGGAGGTGTTTATTGGTTAGTTATGATAGATAATTACTATAGAATTAATACAGTGTCTCAGGTGTTTTCTGAGTACTATCAAAATCATGTTTCTTCAACTGTCCAAAGTATATAACATGATTTGGAAATTTTCTCTTTCAACTCTTGAATGCAGAGCATATACATTATGAATTAAAAATACTTAAATTGCTGCAGAAACTTGTCAGCACAGTGCATTGTTGAGATAAAGGCGTTTCAGCATTGGCGAGAAAAAATCTTGTGCCCTTTTTTTTCCTGCTGATGAATGTTGCATTTTGCATGGTAACAGCTAGTTCAGTGTACTAAAAAAAACGTACTGCTTTCACTAGAGTGAATGGTTCAAACAGTTACTATAGTATTAGTCTCATTCATTTCGCTGTCCTTATACTCAAAATTATACTTTAATTAAAATGGTTGTCCAGTCTTTTTTTATCAAGTATTCAAAGGGTGTAATAGCTGCTTTAGGAGTACTTCAATGAATAAATCCAGTTTTACAACAGTGGATGTGCAATGCACTGCCAATAGACAGGCTGCAATTGTTCATGCAAGCAAATATTCAGATTAAACACCCAGAATCCTGACTGTCCATTCATTGTTAACAAGGATGCAAACTCAGCAGATTTTAATACTAGTAGACCTTAATTTGCATAATATTTTACACTGCTTAAATTATGGCATCAAGAAAATTGTAACTGTTGCTGAAGACGTGCTGATTCTGCCCTGGAATTTTTACCAGTGGCTTCACTGGAAGCAGGATCAAGGTTTAAGTTGGAGGAACCAGTAACGGCAAACAGAGCATGAGTTGTAGGAGGATACTTTTTCACGTAGTCCTTGTTTGCAAGTGTAGGACTTCCTTTCCTAGCCTCTGGACTAAATTTCTGTGCATAGCTTCAGGGCCAGTGATGATCCAGTCCTGCTTCCAGTAAAGCATAAGCCTATAGTATATTCCTGTTCCAAGCATGTTGTAAATTACCTTCTCATTACGCTGTTTCTTTGCTAATTTGATTGGATGATGAACATCATACATTCCTTCCCTTCATGTCCAACTGTTAAATCACACTGATTATATTGACATATTTTAAGAGATAAATAGAGAATAAATAAAAAGAAAGAGAGTTTTAGGTCCCTGCTTGCAATTCACAAGGTGAGATTTTGTTCAGTTTCAGTCTGTTGAAATGTTTACACTGAGAAGCAAGGAATTTAGTTCTGTTGCTTCAACATGATTTGACTCATGAAGCTAACGTATCTGCTTACAATCATCTCTGATTTCTGTCGTTTTGTTTTCCTTCAATTCATTCATAGGAATAAACACATGGTCTGTAATTTCTGTGAATGGAGGTTGCACTGAAATATCCTTTACTGCCCTCAAGTGGTCTTAGAGCCATATGCTTTTCTTGGGGCTGCATGCGGCTCCATTTTGCTCTCTTTTTTAATAATGTGGTATAATTGATTGATGAATTCTGAAAAGAAAGCACAACATTCTTCAGCTGGGAAACAAAACAAGTTATAGCTAAACAAAGATAACGATACAGAATAAAAAAGATGAGTAAGAGAAATAAAGACCTGTAAATATGTAGATTTTGTAGGGTGAAAGTGTAGACAGCTCACATGTGAAGTCTGAAAAAAACATGATGCCTAGTGAAATTTCATGCTTGCAGAAGGTGATACTTACATTGGTAGAGCCAGGAAGACTTGCAATTTATCCCAGGCATCTCAGAGAGGTGCTGCTGGAGACCTGATGAAAGTGAAAAGAAATTGTCACATCGAGCAAGTTGTTAAATTTAAAGGTCGTGTTCCTATAGCATCTAATGCATGGAACAGATCTGCAGGCTGTACAGCAAGCTGTTTTGAATCATGAGTATGTATACATTGTAAGCCCTGTTTTATCTATACAGTCATCTCCAAAATGCTGCCTGTTGTGAGGTTTACAGCAGTAGTCATTAACTTCTTTGGACTCTTTTCAGGGTCAGCCTGGTGAGCTGGGAGCTCAGGGTCCGATTGGGTCCTTGGGATCTACAGGACCAGCTGGTCTGCCAGGGGAAAAAGGACGGAGAGGTGAGAATGGGCAGCCTGGGCCAGCTGGAGAAAAAGGTGATAAGGTAGGAAACACCATAGACAGCTCTTCTAAGTGTATGCAGTATGTGATGTTAAATACTGGCAAGTGAAACAGAACCTGGATGATCAAAAAGCATTTACTCTTGCTCACACAAAATTCTCAGTGAAATTAATTACAGCTTGCTTTGAAAAAAATGTTCCAGGGGATTTTTGCTCTGGATTGCAAAATTAGAACTGTCAGACGACATAAAATAAAATGAAACAGACCCAGTCTCCAATTGTTACATAGCATGTCATTTTCCTTAACCTCAGAGGGCTGTGGGAGGAATGTGGAGCTGGAAGGAGGAGCATAGTGCTTTTAAAAGTGCTGTACACTAAACATAATTTTATTAACAGTAATTAATGGATTAATATTAAATAATCCATAATTAATTTATGGATTATAAATTGCAGTTCAGGCTCGTATCTTTCACAGCTGTACAATCCCTGTACTTGGCTCTTTGTACTTTATATTAGTTTTAATGGTCTGATTCCACTGATCTCAGTGGATGACTGAAATCACTGATGTCAGTATCTAGCACACCTGAAATGTAAGCCCCATACATAGAAATTGTGCAGCTGGTATTATCAAAACGGGAGCAGGGTTGTAAAATTAAGTACAGAATTATTTTGTAAGTTACAGGCAACTTACCCTTCTCTGTCATTTTATAATCTTTGGAGAATGAATGAGTATTAGACATTTGCCCTGTACTGTACTGTCTGCTACATGGGTAGCTATTGACACTAGTCTCCTGCTAAGCCCATATAAATTTTTTCAGGTATGTATTTCTGACAATTATGGCTTTTGATTCGTATTTCAAACAAGACTGATACTTTTTTCTCGCTATATAGTATCACATACTCTTGTTTTTCATTCTTTTTAAGAGTTAATGACCTCCACAACTTTGTTTTTTCATGTCAACTGTTTTTAGGGCCCAACTGGAGTCCCGGGATTTCCTGGTTTAGATGGTGTTCCTGTATGTATTGAATAAATATTACTTTATAAAAATTACAGTTGCTATAAAGTCCTAGCAAGTCCTCTAATAAAATAAAACAATAAAGTGTATGGCTTTATACCTATTGATATCACGTCACCTACAGAATTACATGTTTTGCAAAAATGTAAAATAGCTAGGTTAACTTCAACTGTGTTTACTATTGATAAAAAACTCCACAAAATCCCAGTGAGGTAAGTACATAATTTTTATGCAGGAGTAGGGTGGTGAAGGTAGAGACTAACCCGTGTCCATGCAGCATGTGTCAGTGCTAGGATTAAAAACGACGAGTTTATTTTCCTCAGGCTCTGTAGAAGGCTGTAGTCAGCTTGCAGCATTCTTAACAACTCTGAAAGTATCTCAAGTGTTTTCTGGTCAAACATTCTAATTTTTGCTTGTAGTCCTTCTGCAGGAAAAAAAGAGCAGCCACTGAGTCCCGTAATTTTAACCTGAATAGGGACTGAAGGAGGAAAGTGGGTCCTAAATATATCTTTAGTAAGGATGTGGTTATATAGTTTTCTGAATGTCTTCTTCAGTATGGAAATGGGTGTGGTAAAAGAAAGATAGTATCTCTTTATATTGAGATGTGGTGGGACAGCTCACATGACTGGAATGCTGTCATGGGTGGCTATGTCCTTTTCAGGAAAGACAGGCCAGCGAGGCGTGGTGGTGGAGTTGCACTCTATGTGAGAGAGCAACTGGAATGCATCGAGCTCTCACTTGGGGCGGATGAAGAGAGAGTTGAGAGCTTATGGGTAAAGATTAAGGGGCAGGTAAATATGAGGGACACTGTTGTGGGTGTTTATTACAGGCCACTTGATCAGGATGGGGAAGCTGATGAGGCTTTCTACGGACAGCTGAAGGTAGCCTCGCAATCGCAGGCCTTGGTTCTTATGGGGGACTTCAATCACACTGATATCTGCTGGGTAGATCACACAGCCAGGCAGGCGCAGTCCAGGAGGCTCCTCCA